>QXVZ01006892.1:1635-15687 GCA_008931825.1 Phallusia fumigata
TTGTGTTTTACCCTACAGTAGTTAAAAAATGTCCAAACTGGATGTAACTTGCACAGTTTGTAGTAAAGCCATTGTGATGCGCTGATTGATTTGTTTTTACCTAAAGCCTGACCTGTATCCAGAAAAACGCATTATGTACAACTTATGCATGTGTGGGGACCCATGTGTTTTTGCCAGCAGAAACAATCATGTCATAATAAAAGCTCAAGTAATTAAACGACCCAATGTACAATAATGTTGGGAATATGTCCTCTTTTTAAATCGGGTAATAGTGTTTCTAGAATGTCTATATATCTTCTAGTTTATTTTAAATTTTATTTAAGTTTGAACGTAAATCAAATTTGATCCGCCTCCTGTACGTCAACTGCATTGATTGTCCCAAATGCATTTTTTAGTCACTATTCTTAGAACATTCGATTAGCACTGGCACAAAAGACAGAACTAATGCGATTTGATAAGGACCGCTGATTAAAACCGATTGTACACGATTGTAAGCTGAAATAAAAGATAATGTTGCAGGATCAATTGGGTAAACAACATTCTTTTAGCAGAGTCCTTGTTTGTATTTGCGAAATAGTTTGCAATAGCTGGTGTATAGATATGAGTTTGCATTTTTCTAGCTGCCAGATGTTTTTGTTTTAGGAACTTCTGAGAAGGTGAACTCTCGCTAACTGGGATTGGNCTAATGCGATTTGATAAGGACCGCTGATTAAAACCGATTGTACACGATTGTAAGCTGAAATAAAAGATAATGTTGCAGGATCAATTGGGTAAACAACATTCTTTTAGCAGAGTCCTTGTTTGTATTTGCGAAATAGTTTGCAATAGCTGGTGTATAGATATGAGTTTGCATTTTTCTAGCTGCCAGATGTTTTTGTTTTAGGAACTTCTGAGAAGGTGAACTCTCGCTAACTGGGATTGGAGAAGAATTCTTTTTTCGTGTGGTCAATCTCCGTCACTTGGGTAGAGGGAGACAAAGGACAAACTCGTCATTTAGGACTTTCCCATCACATCCACTTCAGATATTGCTCGTATGAAGGTTGTGCATAGATATTTGCTATGATTTTTAATTAAGTTGAAGATGAACGTGGGTGCACACACGTTGCTCTTCATATTCGCGTTAAGAGTTGATGTTTAATTAACGTTTTAACTAGCCGCTATTTTAACAGGCGTTTGTCATATAAGATTTTTGTCCAAATCCGTTTCTAACACCACTCAAATCTCGACATGAATTTACAAAAGGGGAAGCGAGATACAAGTTCAACTGTCCACTGGAACCAACTGTTCGATGTAAGTAAACTTTCAATCACATACGCGCGTGTTTAGCTGAGCCAAGGAGAGTACAACGCAAAAACTTGTTGGTATTGTGGTGTTGGTAATATCTAAATGTGCAGTTTGTTGTGTTGCAATAAGCAAATAACACTGGTTTACATAAGGTTTTTTATGTTCGCTATATAACTTTAAACACTTCTCTGTTGCTGCTCCGAATAGTGAGCCACGATTTTTCGTGATGATTTGCATGATGCACTTGAAATTTTGCATGTCACGTATGTTCGGTTCACTATTCGGTTGTGAGCATCGGCAGAAGTGTCCACAACGAAATGTGAACAAATTCTCCAAGCACAACCGTAAAACAGATGATGGTTTAGGTCAAACTAAAATACTAAATATGCAACAAGAGTACCATAAGGTATACCAATATCTCTTATTAATAACCTCAAAAACATTTGTTGCTATATTTTATTGTATAGGAAATTTCTTCACCTGGTATTATGCCTAATTAATGGAAACCTGAATACTGTGTTGTAGTTTTGTTTCAGATGTCTGTCCAACACTTTCCTGAAAAATCAAGTGGATTGCAAACCCTGCACGAGCTAAAGCAATGAAGGAATCCGGAACATGAACGTTATTCAAAGCATCAGACAACAAATGTAAGCAAACAACAGTAAAACACTCTTTACGTTAAGTGTGCGTTCAAATTCTGCATATTATTGCTTTTGTAGACAAGTATTGCTGCGACGGAGAAAAATAAAAGGGACCACGAATCAGACAGCCGGCATTTACACAGTTAAGTTGAAATCAATTTCTAAAAATGTAATTAATTTTAAACGCAGTTAAAATTTTTTGACTAAACAACGTAAAAAAACTTAATACTGAGGTGGTACAGAGTGCACGCTGACCGCCCCTTGTACGCCAACTGCATTGATTGTCATAAACACATTTAATGAAAATCAGCTATGCATCCTAATAGCGTTGTATTCTCGCTTCGTTATTTCTGCTTTACTTTTCTTTAGAACTTTGGACGATCACTGGTTACAGAAGATCGCCAATGCTTGTAGGACTGCTTGGATTTAAANATACATGTGTGAAATCTTTGATGCTGGAAATCTCGCGGTACCAATGACGGGCAAAGTAAGTAATCTATAAATGAAAAAGCAGACGCCAAAAGGCCTGTGACGTTTTAATACGAAGTTAATCGGCATATCGTCCTTCTAGCCATCAGGAAAACATCAAAAGCACTCGCAATAGGTTAAGGCAGATAATGTCTGTCTACCACACCCAAAAGTCAATTTTGCTTATTGTCAGTTGATATGCACGCAAACAGATGTGTTGGATAAAGCTACTATTTGCTTGAAACAAAAAAAAACAGTTGTTCCGATCGCATGTTTGTCATTGAAACGAACAAAAGTGGCTGCCGAAATTAACGCAACCCACAGCGCCATAATATGAAAATACTCGTTAGCGCCGCATCGTTAAAGTGTGAAGAGATTGGGCAATTGACTTAAAGCCGAGGAAAGGTCACAATCAATCTGCAAGGTTCACAAACTTTTATAAAAGCTGCATGACTCATTTTCAGCGAACAGCGCGCAAAGGTCAATATACAAACATGCTGCGAGTGTGTCTTAACTGTGGAGAGAAAACCTAAACTCATAAACTCCAAAAGTCACCGTGCAATTGCCGCACCCCCAATGTCACGATAAAAAAGCCAAAAACTTTCTGGGTGAAAGACCGTCACTTTGATTTATATTTATATTCCTTACTCTTTGTTAAAAACCCGAACAACTGAGGACAGTAAATAAAAAACAACAGTAAATTTAAAGGGCGCAGGGGATTAACAAACAGTAAAACAATGTTGTTTTTGTCAAAGTAAAGAGTCTGGTAATATGCAATTAAATTTTGTTTTACATTCGGTTTGGTTGTTTTCGATACGGATCTAATCTTAAAATCAAACTTTCTGTCTCGCAATACATTAATATTTGCTGGAAAAAGCGGACAAAATATCGGAAGACAACTATGTCGACTTGACGGGGGTGTAAAACAAAACCAAAAAATGGTAACCTACCTCAACGCGATGTTTGGCCAGCAGAGGGCGTATGCCTTTAGGTACGGTGAACTTGCGTCCCTGGTCGGTCTGCACTGACTCAGTGACCTTGGCCGACTCATCAAGGTCGACGCCGACTTTCGTCTGCGAAATTCACAATAAGCATGGTTAGCGGGGGATTACCAGAGAGGACGGTACGATTCACGTTGTGGCTTAATGGGATTTAGGTAGGCTTAACCGGTGTTAACCGATGTTGACGCTCTACTTCGAGAGATGTCGCCGATCGCAGACGACGGCATAGACAGGCACCGCCCGTGCCCCGTTGTATGTTAGTCGACAATCGAAAGCATTAACTCACATTCCCAAATAGAACTCAGAACACATGCGTTGTTACGTGGTATAGAAGGTACTCATGCGCAATTCAACCAAGTCGCAAGAACTGGGCGATTAGCACAACAACAACTGGTGCCAAAAATACAACAAACCGCCAAAACTCTCGGATCAATGCAGTAATTGTATGTGAGAAATTGGATGAAAGCGGTATAACTGTAAACATATTTTTCAGCAGTAGCCAGACGGGAAGGCCTAAAGGGGATTACGTGGGAGGCGAAAATACGAAAAACAAAAGCAATCGAGTAAAGTATGATTTCGCCGCAAGATGCTTTCTCTTGTATTTTGCGACAATTGGAACCAGCAATCGAAAATGCAAATTTTGTGTCGAGTTTTGCATTGCTGTGGTTGTAATGATGTCAAAACGTCCGACATGCTTGACGGTTAGGGAAACATCACAAATAAACGCACAACATCAACCGATGTTTTGCAATAGAATTTGACCGACGGGAAATCGTCTGTGGCATGCAGATTGCAATAACAAACTTTTCAATACAAACGTCACGCACTCTTCATGCAATGATGTAAAAACACACAATACTGATTGCTTGGTGCCAGCAAATGTACAACTCTGACGTACACAGTGACGTCACACGCTTCAGGCACAAACCTCAAACATGCCGGCGCGCGACCGCATCTTTGCCTCCCTCCAGCGGTCGATGAGAAGGTCGTCCATTTCTTTTTGGTCGTATGGAATCTAGGAGGGGGCGGAGATACTCACCAAATAGTGCGAGGAACGTTATAAAGCAAGCACGCACAACCAGCTTGGAAACTTGGAAGTAGCGTTTCGCTTTGTTTGGCAAAGTTTGTCAAAGAACGCGTGAGCAAGGAAAGAAGCTCAGCACACGCTGGCAAAGACTAGCCACAATATACATATATGGCTTGAACATGTAGGTCAAGATAAAGATACGCTGACCGTAAAGGTTCACATAAAAATATACAGGAGAATGACATTTTGTAATCAGTGTTTGTTTCCCATTTTACGGCGGTTTTTGTAATCTAATAATCTAAATTGCTATATTGATAACATCACAATATAACTTTCGAGTGATTACCGTTCAACCAAATTTATTAGCATCCGACCGAGGTAAGATTTATAAAACTTTCCTAAACGTCAAGAAGGCCAACACCATTTATCGTGTTTCAAACCTGCATAGCTGAAATTCTTAACAGGGCAACTTAATTATCATCGAAAAGGCACGTATTGGCCTGAGACTTGTTAACGTCGGGTTGTTGCAAAACTCACCAAAATTATCGCTGATTTTTAGCTCATAACTGCATGAAAACACCGATATATTATGTTGGGCAAAGCAGACGTGTTGGTAAGGAGTGACACATACCTGCAGCAGTTCAAACGAAGCCATGATTTCTCCTGCCTTGGTGACTCCGCGAAAAACTTGGTACCAGTCGAGTTTGGGAGGAAATCTCGGAGCTTCGTATCTTTCTCCGGACATTTTCACCAGCGGTTTGGCGATTGTTCGTCCAATGTATTCATCCTTTCCCTACATGAGGAATTCCCATTGTTAGATGCAACATTGTGTTGTTTATACTGAAGAGTGTTAAACATGCAAATAATAGCACTAATTAAACCAAAGGAGCAAAGATTTTTTCAACGAACTAAGAGTTAGTTTCAAGGCGTTTTTTTGTCTAGGAATTTGACAGTTGCTCATTTAACAGCAACTATAGACTTTTACAATTGTAAAAAAATGTATTCGGTTAAGTTTTTAAAATGTTTAAAACACATACATTTTCATTTTTCGTAAAGCTAATTAAAAAGAAAAAACTTTTATATTTGTGTCTTCCACGTTTTATTGTGTTAATAGCGGAATATAAGCGTTGCCATGCAGGCCTTACCACAACGTCTTTGTCGAAAATCTCGATGATGATAAGTGGTGGATCGTCTCGAAGCTCCTCGGCTCTCCCGAACAAGGTGACATTTGGTATGATAAGCGTCTGATCCCACGTCGGGTTAAGAGTTTCCTCCATCACCTACAGAAATGAGAATTGAGAAACCTTTCATAGAGATATTTTGCAGACAACAATGCGTGCATCACCAACCAAGCTGCAAATAACGGATACATGACAGTTTAAACGACTCACACATTGAACTTTTGCGAGTATTATTGTTTAAATTCTAAAATGTTCCTGTTAAGATATAAACGCTAGAATGTGCCCGTATATTCAAATTATTATTTGTTTGCGTGATTACCGCAGAGCGATATTTGGTGTTGGTAACAACATTAAAGTCGATGACTAAGCTCAGCGACAACGATAACCTTATGGTGGCGGGTAAAAAGCGAGTCAGGTTTTTTAAAATATTTCCACCTGTGTGTTGTCGGTGTGGGTTGAGAAGATTATCTTGGCGAAAGGGTCAGAAAGTCCGGTGTCGTCGGCTGCTAACAGGCCCCTGGCTTGATACATGTGTGCTCGCAGCTCAAACTGATTTCGATCTGTGAGTTAAGACCGGGTTAGGTTTTATTTCGCGGAAACAGTTTCCTGCGAATTATTCGCGATGAACCAGTTTTTTGTACTGCTCTGAGCAATTTTTGCGGTTACGGAAGACAATGTATCGTCTGTGCCGCTATCGCATAATGAACTTTAGCAAATCCAATTATTTGCGGTGGATGCCTTATATAGTACTGTCGTGCAAGTCTCCAAAGACGAACAAAAACCTATATTCGCCCATTTTCTACCCAAACAAGGAATTCGCACGTAAAACATTAAAGAAACATTAGCAATTATATTAAGAGTAACTTCCTAAAATTTCCCAAGATTTTCCCCATTTTAATAGCGAACTAAACCGTATAGGGTGCTTTACTGCATTACATCAATAAAATCGATGTGGGCTTTCAAAAATAAGTAACATCCGTAACAAGCAGTGTTACCAATATTTTCTCAGTTTATCTCATTTTTAAACAGTTATCTTACCGGCGTATTTGAGGAATGTGGGTGGGGAAGTGATGGCGGTTGTCGCCCGGACAATCTCGTAACCAGTCGGAAGTCCTTTCAGGAAGTCGCGTTTGTTCTTGGTCAGTCCGAACCAAAAGTAAACGTCGAGTTTTGCTTGGATACTCCAACCTCGCGGACCCAGGCTCTTCTTGCCTGGTAACTACGGAATACAAGGTTAGAGTTTAAAAGTATATTAGGATTAATACAAACCATTTGCAATAATTTCCACTTAGGCATTTATATAGGAGTTAAAAATGAAATGAAAGTATTTTCGGTTTATAACTTTATTGCACATTAAGAACTGTTTACCCTGAGAAAGATGGTTTGAATTTTTCCGCAGTGTTGTCCCGACTCTTCCTGGCAAACAGAATGCAGGATCTGACGACTTGCGATTCGGGCGTATGCTACTCGTTTCTGTCCGCTCAACATCCAGATGAAAACATCAGGAATGGAATGTTGAGGCTGAAAAGGGTTATTGATGTAGTTGTGACGAACGCATTTCATTTTAAGTATTCAGTTGCCCTTTTGACATACTTATTTGGCGACACTTGATGAGTTTAACTAGTAGGCTGAAAAAAGTTTCCTAAGTCTATCTTTACTGCCAAATTTGCAGATGTGCGAAAAATAATTAGGTTTGTCAAGTGAATGCATCCAAAACGTGTCAGTTTTATTGAACCTCTGGCGACACCTTGCGGTGTGCAAAATCATTGCACTGCTTTAATTAACCTCGATTAGTAAATTGTTATAGCATAACAGTTTATAGGCTTACGTCGTCGGCAAGAAACTTTAATTTTGACAAAAGATTTTTCATCTTGGCAAGTTTCTCCTTCAGTGTGCTCAACTTCAACTGCTTCTGCATTTTTTTGGTCTCGTTTGCAATCCACTCCTAAAAGCAAACGAAAAGATTGAAAAAGCGTTTTTGACGAAAGTAAAATAATCCCATTTTGATTTTACTTATGGGCCGTTTTAATAAATCCATTTAATTATTAATATTGGATACAAAGTAACGGTTATATCAGTTGTTTTTTGTGCGTGATAATGACAAGTATACATATATTTTAGTTGATGTCCATTCTGCCCCAGAAACTTTCACAAGTTCCAGAAGACGAACTTAGACACCAAGTATGGCTAATTGACGAAATGGTCGCAATCAAACCAGGCGACTTAAATAAATGCAATTTCAACTTACGACTTCGCGTAGACAGAGTTTGTGTTTTTCCCGATCAAGTCTGGTCCTTCCAGCAGCGGCACCGCCTGTACCTTTCACCAGTCTGGTGTAAGTTCCGCATCCAGTGATAAGATCAGCCACTACTCCCCGCAATCGCCGATCTGGACGTTCCTGGTTTGTTTTGATCATCTCTTGTACGTCCTGTAATCCTTCATCCTGAGAACAACGCATCCTTGTGTATGGCTTTAAGGGATAAGTCCAACGACCTCACGTAAATTTTTTTTTGATTAAATATTGCCCGAAGACTGATTATTAAGCTTATGTGAATAATTAATGTCAAAAATTAAATTGCTTTTGTACATGTTGCTACGGTTATCGAAAACCTTTTTCACACAAAAATACTTAGTTAAAAAAGCTGCAATCAACGTTCGCAAATGCAGGAGGAATAAAAACACAGATACTTCTCTGAAACAAGTACCAATCTGACCAAAAATTCTTTCACCGTAAATATATATAAAATAGATGCTTAGGACTGTAAATACCAGTTTATCGATGACTCTGTGCAGGACGTTGGACGTGTAGAGGCGCCGCTTCTGATCGTGCCAATAACTTGTTAAATACACACAAGGCTTCTGCTCAAAATACGGCATGTGGTAGTAAAACCTGCGAAACAAACAGTTTGATACCACGACGTCAAGTTAGTAAAAAGCCTGGAAAACAAAAAAAGTATTGGTTTACCGTGTGTTGCTTTAACGACACGCGCAACGATAATAAAAAGACCTCTGATAAGGTAGAGACAGCTGCTACTATGGTCTGAGTGCAATCAGTACCAGGGTATGAATACATTGTTTTCAAAATCTTTAAAAGCACCTTTAGTGTCTGTAAATGACTTTAATTGAAATAATTTTGATATGCTGTCCCCAACTCACTTGTCGCAGGTCGAAGGTCTAGCTGGCGGCGTGAGGGGCCGCATAGTGGGGTCGTTGTATGTTTGCGTTCCCTTCAACAGAAGTTGACTCTCGTCGTCCGAGTCGTCCAACGAGTCATCCGAGTTGTTCCCGTCGCTTTGGTGCCGCTTATTAGTCAGGTTTGCCCCGTCGATGTCGTTGCCGTAGTTACCTGCGATGATGCAAGTGTATTGTGAAACCTGAATTAGGTACCTAACAATACCTTTGGATACAATAATTTAAGGGTTTACTGTACATATACCTATACTTATATGGTTTACATATACCATGAACCCTTGCAAGGTAATATTACTTTGGAATTAAAACAGATCAACTGCTATGTTGAATGTCACTGACCTACGGTGACCTCGAATGTCACTGGTTTATCAGACATGGTTTTGTCGATCATGTTTGCCTCAAGAATTGATCCAAAAAGAAAGAATTCTTCAATCTTGCCAGCTCCAAGCTTAGAAATAAATATGTGGTGAAAGTGTAAGAGAATCGTGCCTTCCTTGTGTGTAGCGTGTTTTTACAAAAACTAATTAGAAAGATAAAAAAGTATAACGTTCGTTGTACACGCTCGTTTTTGTTTCTTACTTTGTGTGCATTTTTCCTTCCCATTTACCACTTCTCATCTGACTTGACACAATTTTTTCAAAGTATGAGCTTTTTCCATATCAGTTTTAATTGCATATCCACTTATATATTATTTTATAGGCGCACGTGACTTTGTTTATTTGTTTCTCCTCACGCACTTGTTATTGTTATTTTACCGGTTTGACGAAGTGGTGACGGTTAATTAAACCACATGGTGATGTGATAATAAGGGCAGAAATGTGTTGGCGGTAATTTTTTGGCGTTTTGACGGTTGTACATTTGAGATAAAATTTAAACATTCTTCAAGCCGTAGCGTTTTTTATTGGTGTGTTTCAATTACAAACGTAAAGCCAAAATATTGGTGTGACAGCCTTGTAGTTTTTACCAAACTGAAGGTTTTGACCCCGTCCTATTTGTTGATAGGGTTGGGCAGGGTTAAATCAATTAGCTGAGCTTTTTCTCCTACCCTCGCCCCATCTAAATAAACCATGACCCCAATGCAAAGTGATAGTTTTAATTTCGTTTACAGAAGATCAAATCAAGACCAAAATTGGTCCATAAATATTTGATTTTTTTGAAACGGGCGGTAGCAAAATTCGTGCTTCACTATAATAAGAAAATTGCAGTTACGTACTCACCTCGGATAAAGCTGGAATCAAGTCAACTTCTACATCGGACGACCCTTGTCCCTCTGTGGCATTCATATTCACCAGCTCCACGGAGAGTGCCATAAGGATACGAGCCCTTAAAACNTCTCCGTGATGCTCGTGTTCATCTTCGGCAAGCCCTCGGCTCTGTAGATCTTAAAGATAAATCGCGCCCTCTGGCGTTCAGGAGGCACACCTTCGGGAAGCAACAAGTGACTGAAAAATACAATTTGAGCATTTTTAGTCATTTTAAATGTCAAACTCAGTGTCTGGCAAGCTTTTTTCGCTGCGACACATTTGGAAACACTCGTTTAACTTACGACGAGTCAAGGGTCTACAAAGACGAATGATNTTTTATTCGCTTGCAAAGCGGTGGGAAAAGTTCGGTGAAAATGATCTGCTCGTTCCAACATGGCTCGTATGCGTTTTTCTTGACCGTTGTACGGCCCTGAAAGTAATGCGTCCGAATTGATGGATTACTATGCACATTTAATGCGAGTGAAATTGTATTTACAGTGTTTAGTTTCAATTGAGTCGTGTTTACAACGAGAATCAGTTGTACAAAAGTACAAGCCGCGTTGGCGTTGAGGTAACTTTTTAATCATATGAATTCAATGAAGTAAATCCGGCAAAATACAGTAATGAAGCATACTACCTTCAAGCTGGTAATAAAATATTCAAGCATTGCAATGTAGATAACCTTCAGCTAACCTTCTGATCGCAAAACGATATCTCGACGTAGGGGTCAACGAGGTCTTTCGCTTCACCCTGTAACACCGTCTTTAACTTCTCCGTGATGCTCGTGTTCATCTTCGGCAACCCCTCGGCTCTGTAGATCTTGAAGATAAATCGCGCCCTCTGGCGTTCAGGAGGCACACCCTCGGGAAGCAACAAGTGACTGAAAAATACAATTTGAGCATTTTTAGTCATTTTAAATGTCAAACTCAGTGTCTGGCAAACTTTTTTCGCTGCGACACAGCTGGAAACACTCGTTTAACTTACGACAATTCAAGCGTCTACAAAGACGAATGATGTTCAACTTTTACCAAAACAAATAAACTGTCATATTACTAAACTCTGTATTCGGGGTCATTTTGCTCGACGTAGCAACATAAATCTAAATAGCTAAGGTTTTTCGGTTTAATTTTCAAAAAATAAACCCATGTACAATTTACTGAAAACGACCCGATATACACCATTGGCGAAAATATAAAAAAGCTACAGCCGCTAAGAATGTCGGCTTTACGGGAAAGTCGATCGCGTGTGTTTCTTTAAGTTATGAAAACAATAAATTAATAATTCACTTTTCAATGTCGTCATCTTCGTCTTCGGTACTTTTGGAAATCTTGATGTTGTCGCCTTTGCCCACAACAGACACGTCGACCTGATAAAAAGCGTGTCGTGTAGTTTATGATTTGTATCATAAACTTTTGTTACGTTAGAAACACACGATTTTCAGGCCGGTAAAGCTAAAAGAGCATACAGCGGTTACCTGTTTTTTTTGAGAAAAATGTAATTTGAGAACCAAGATTAAAAGCGACATTCAACACCCGAATGTTGCTGCAGCAAAGCTGTTGGTTAGACCGAGTCATAAACACCATTAATAATGTATGTGACACTCCAATACCTTCAGGTACCCCTTTGGCCCTGTGTTTAGGTCATCTGGATCGGTCAACACCGCCCACTTGTGACCAAAGTTGTGATCTGGATTAGCGTAGATTGTGCCAAGGTCCAGCTTAAATTTCCCAACCAATGTCCCACTGCGCAGAATGTTCCTTGAGTGGATCACCTAAAACCAATAGCTTAAGTGATTTGAAGAATTTTAGGAATAAAAGTAATACTGTCTTGAATTTAAAAAAACAAATCACCAATCAAGACCTTTAACAGTTGGAAAAAGTGACACTGATTACAGCAGTACAAAGGAAAAGTCGTGTGTTGGACTTGGAAAAAAGAAGGAATGAGCATTAGAAAAATGTTTGATCGAGTAAAGTTAGTTCGAGTTACTTTTTCAGTGAACAACGAGAGGTTGAGTACTATTGTCTTTGATGCTTAAATGCGCGATTTTAGTGTAACCTCGCAAATGTGAAATCATTTTAGCACAGAGATGTTTCTACTTTCCGATTTATTAATGTATTCAGGTCAGCATCCTCCGCGGAACAGTTACCCTGGGAAAGCCGGTCGTTTCTTGGGGAATTTAATTACACAAAGTAGTTTCGAATCCGCAGAACCCGTGACAACAAGACCACGGCACGCTAGGTTCACAAAAGACGCACACGATCAACAACCCGCGACAAAAAACTTGACATTTAAGGTCAAGTTACGGGCGCAGTAGGCCGTTAATATTAATCATGGCACCGGGGTAACACTTGTTATGCAGAGACACTCAATTTGAGACATTTTTATGTAAATATCTCTAAATAAAATTTACGGTTAATAAAGTTACCAATTTATAATGATAGATATGTACCTTTGTAAGTAAAAGGAGTTTTACTTTCGCAACATGATGTTGATTTAAACATTTACTATCATATATTTGCCGTTTGTATTGTTGTCTTTATTTTGGAAAAAACAGTTTGAATTACAGTAAAGGGTGTGTGGGAATTTTCCATAGGCAAGTCGAAAGAGCCCCACGAAAACCTATTTTAGTTTTTCCGGTTGTGCAACGTGATGCGTGCGGAATCCAAATCTTGCGGAACGTAAACAAGAACAAGTTTAAAACACTAAAGCATTTTCCGTTTTAGACCGGTATGTGAGGGATAGACAATTATAACACCATTCTGCATTGAAATTTGATGGGATTAAAAAAAAACTTAGTCCAGCGCAAGGGGATGGGAGAGCATGTTTTGGAAGGAATTTAAATAAATAACATATGCACCTGCGGAGACGGTTTTGGCTTCATTTTCAGTAAACATTGTTGTGGCGCTGATTGTGCAGATTTGTAATTTACAGCGTACCCATGTAAAACACACACACTACTCAACAAACCACTGAACCGACAACCTGCGCTGCTTACCGAGAGGGTCATGATCTTGTCGAACACCACTTGTCTCGGCAAATGATAGTCGAACACGAACACCTCGTTGTAGTAGGGGCAGTTGGTGGACTCTTTCTGCGTTGTGTATTTCTTGTCGTCGCCGACCTGCACCATCACCACCGGGTCGATGTTGGTTCCGCTCAGCTGACGGGCTTCTATCACGGTCACAGAAACCTGTTCGAATAAAGATCGAGGTTGCGTTTTTGAGCTTATCCGACAGTACGCCAAGTTCGTATTGACTATGTGTCAGGCTGAATGTGGTATATGGTCTAAATGTGGGCGCCTGGTGACCTGTTCGTATCTTCACGCTTCGTTCCTGATTATGCAATTGACGTGCAGATTCTAGCGGTAATGTCAGGAAAGTCTAGGTCGCTTTTTGCTTGTCGGTTTCGCGTATTATTGGATGTTGTGATGCTTGAGCCTTGGAACATTTATTTGCGCTTTCTTGGCCTAAATTTTTGTGTTACTGCATTACTTTATGTCATGAAAATCGACAACATACGGAGGAATTAGTACGTATGACATTTATTTGATTTTAGTGCAAGTGTTGTGGGGATGGGCTTATGGTTCCCTTTGCAGCAATTAGTTAAATGATTGATCGTAAGCAATTGGCAAAAAAGCTCATCAACCGATAATGCGTCATTCTACCAGCGCTGAGTACAAACTACGCAATTTTGAAAAACGCAAACAAGCGTTATGGAAGTTCACTAAGGTTTAAAGGGTGCTAATTCCGGTGACGCCCAAACCGAAGCGTTAACTCGTAAAGGCTGATTCACACCAGATGCGTTTAACGGCTTGCGGTAAACGCATCTGGTGTGAATCAGCCTTAACCGTAACTCAGTCATCAAGTTAAATTATCTGAGCGTTCAAGCATGACCGATACGCCATACTGACGTCACGATTGCTTACCTGGAAGTCTTGAGGTTTCAACGCGACCGACTCGAATCGAATTTCAGGCTTGGACCTGCAAATTTTGAAATAACCTGGTAACTTGAAAC
>QXVZ01006900.1:0-11754 GCA_008931825.1 Phallusia fumigata
GCTAAGCAACGCGGCGACGTAATGAGGTCACATTAATTATTAACCATCTGTTAGAAAGCGAAGTGGGAAAGGTCGTTTGCAAGGACAATACAAGGACATTGGGACTCAAATTTGCATTCGGAGGAGACTGTTTCAAAATTCAAAGATTTTTTGCTACAGATTTCCGCAGCATTAGGACAATATGCTTCAAAATTTGCTTGTTGTAGTTTCAGGAATACAATTTTTTTCAGCCTGGCAGATATAATTTTTACTCGCACAATTACAAGGTGTAAAATATTTTTGTGTCATGGCGAAATGGGTCTAGTCGATTCTCATTACGAAGCTGTAGTAACCAACTCTCATTCTCATATCATCGATGATGTTCCTCGCATATACTTTGCATCCAACATTTATGTCTTGGCCTCTCTGCAAAAAAAACAGGAACTTGTTGAAACTATTGTTACAGCAACACAGGGAAGCACAGAATGATTGTTGTTTTGCTTATATTGCCATTTTACCAGCTTATTAGCTTGGACCAAGCACTGAAAAAAAGTAAAAGCTGCTTTCATGTACTTTAATACATTACACAATATTTTGCCACTTTCTGTTTAAAATAGGCACAGCTGACAAAGGCATGTTGGACGCATGAACATGCAATATTTACACAAGTTTTACTTCACATTTTGGGGGCCTGTGGGTCAACCAATGGGTAAAGTTACAGTCCAAAACTTCAGATGCCCATTAATCATGACTAAAATTTTTAAGAAATTTGGAAAATCCTTGCTTCTCCGTAACACAGCCCATGTATAAATTATAACTTTAGGCGATGGGATTAAAAATGTAAATTACTTACAGTGACATTGTTGAATTGCACTGCCACAAGAGGAACCCTGTAGTTGGGGTCTCGGTTATTTCCATAGTAAGGATAATATTTGAATTCGATTCCTCCATTCTGTGGGTAGTAGGCCGTCGCTGAGCTCACTTGGTTGAGATCACCATTTAAATTCACCATATCTGCTTCTTTCTGTAAAGCAACAAACAATTTGGTTTTACTAAGTGTTACAACGGTACACAGAACACTCACAGTCTGTTGCAGTAATTTTTTTAAAGCTCTGTAAATGTCTAAAATCCTACTTTTGTTACATTAAGATTTACAGGACTGCTTTATTGGTTGGTTTTTAATGATTTGGTTGCCAGAACAACCAACTGACAACCACAAACCCCAGTCTCAATTGACTAACATGTTTAACTGCTTGTAAAAATGGATTTTTTTCAATTTAAACAAGTAACGGTTTAAAATAGTCAAAGTAAGAAGATATGAAATAGTGTGTAAGGTATTTTCGACAAATACTGTTGCCATTATTAAGAATGACTCAAAAAAGCTGTGCAAAGTTACTTTTTAAAACTTAAAAATATTTTACACAAAAGTACTGGCTTGCATTATCTTAGTTCAACAGTCATGTTCTTTATTTGCACAAAAAAAAGTGATTGCAGCTTCAGTTAACAGGGATCTGCCCAAGAAAACCAAAAAAACATAAACTGACAGAATTCACATAGGTTTTGTGCAACTTACCCTTCCATAGCAGGCAACATACATGATGAGAGGGTCGTACATTACACCACGAACATTCAAAACATCTCTCAAAGGTGGAGCTTTTGAGTCGCTGGCAGCAACCGCATTGTCCAAGTTTGTGAAACCGATGGGAAACCAATTGATAATCTGCAGAGAAAATGGAAAAACATTATTTACTGAAAATGTGACAAAGTTTCAAAAATCACAGTATGCTTTAAAAATATATTGATAAAAGAGTCGAGAATAGAATTAAAACTACAAATAAAGTTTAAACAACCTATGTGACTTATTTTCTTTTATTTAATCTAACAGATTTATGTTATTTTCACAAAAAAACGTAGTAAATAAAGAAATGAATACACTGTTACCTTGTTAACTTTGACCAATATGCAAGGTTTGCCAGTGTTGTAACCATAGGGTCGTACTGCACATGGTCCCAATGAATCTTTGTCAAAGTAACACGGAGTGTTGATGTTGTCTCCAGTGAAAGTTTTTGGGTTGCCTGGCTTTTTGTTGATGCAGTTCACACCTTTAGTTTGATTCACTGCGGCGTATGCTGAAGAGAAAAAACAACTCGGTTATGGATAAGTTCCATAGTTTTGCCTCTTTTGCGCCAGCTTGTAAGGAAATAATAATAAAAATGTTTTGCATTTATCATGTAGTTTTCTCTTTCGTAAGCCCGACTTGTAACATGACAGGTTATGTCATTTTTGCAGTTTAACACAAATGTGTGTTATTTTATTCTTTGCCACATCGAAGGCCAACTGTATGGTACCATTAAATACCGGAGCTTTTCAAAAAATGTTCTGTCTTAATCATGAAATTTGTCATATCAGTTTATATGTAACAGTCGGTTAAAACCACAAATTTTTTGACTACATTAGCTTTGTGACTTACGGTAAAGGAACTTCTCATATTGATCGACCAAGATATTGGTTGATCTGGCATCACCAACAGTGTACTTGATGTCAGAACTCAAAGCTTGTCGGGAGTTTTGTCGTGGTTGGATGCTCATACCTGAAATACAATGTTAGAATTCACACACCAGAGAAGATTAGAAAGTTCTAACATGCAAGGAAATCGAAAAAAGTGGAAGGCAATGTTCGATTGCAAAACACTATTTCTGAGTTATTTCTGAAACGAATAAAAGCCTTTGCTTGAAATGCCAGAACATGTTTGGCGCTCAATTATTGGCTTGTACTTATTTCTTTAACATTTCAATGCCACTATAAAACCAAAAAAAAATCTAACCAGCCCGCCTGAGCATATTCAGAGCAAAATATAAAGTTTAAATCATCTGGGTCCTTGAAAACAAAAATTGATTATCACTGAATGCTCAAGCTTCAATATCATTAGAGCCTGTTGTAGGCAAGAGTAATTGTTTAGTCCCACAAAGTGAGCTGTGCATCATATTCTTGACCAGTTTGCACTGCACGAAATAGGCACCAAAAAGTTATAGTTCCTTTTTTAACTTTCCCATCTTAGTGTATTGATAAACCCACAGCTTCCATTGTGCTTTCAATGCATTTTCATTTTGCACGACTTAATTAAACAAGCATCAAAAAGTTGCAAAAAGTTGTCCTTTATTGTTCTTCCTTGTCGTTTCAATGCATTTCAGTTTACCTGGTGTTTGAAGTCTGGTCTGAAATCTTGGGATGTCTTTACTCAACGTGCTGAGCACAATGCTGATGGACGCAGCAAACAAGGCAGCCAAGAAAGAGTAGTAGAACATGTAGAAGATCAAGATTCTCCCTGTAAAAAATATTGCCTGTTAATAAAGTGTTTAATTTTCCTTCATAGATTAGGTTCTCTGCAAATGGTTCAGTAAATTAACATTGTAATGGGGTTTGTTTTCTTTAAATGTAATTTTTTTCCAAGTATAGGTTTTGTGTCATGGTAAGTGTGTTTGGGTACACTTTGATTTTATCCATTGAACTTCCACTTTTTATCAAAGAAAACCTTTCATTTTTAAACATTGAAGTAAACATTGATTTTTTTACCCCAGCTGTTGGCATCACGACCAAGAACAGTTTTTTCTTCGGTGTTGACTAAAAACTTTCTAAAATCATGAAAAGTCCTTCTTGCGACCACCAAATAAGGTTCCTTTTTCTTTTCACCCATGTTTTTTGAGGTTTAACACAATTCCAACTAAACCAATTATCAACTGGATCAACAAATAAAACACACATAAATCAACAATTCTATGTTCCACTGTGAACTTACAATATTACTTTTTTGAGACCCTAAGTCCCTAATACACCACAACTAACTGTTCAAAAACATATTAACCCATAACTAAGCTAAGTATATATAAGCCAGTGTAGATTGAATTATGTGGGGTCGTCCCACTAGGCAAGAAATGTGCTTTTTATGTACGAACTAGAGTCAGAAAGAACCAAAACAGACTTTTAAAACAAACAGAATATCATCAATAGATAAAATTTAAGATAGCTTGACATGTTGACCACAAGGGAATGACCAAACACCTAAATTTCACAACGAGCGCACAACTTATAACATCCAGTTACTACCAACTGAAATGAACAGAAANTTTTGCGCCAGCTTGTAAGGAAATAATAATAAAAATGTTTTGCATTTATCATGTAATTTTCTCTTTTGTAAGCCTGACTTGTAACATGATAGGTTATGTCATTTTTGCAGTTTAACATAAATGTGTGTTATTTTATTCTTTGCCACAACGAAGGCCAACTGTATGGTACCATTAAACACCGGTGCTTAATCATGAAATCTGTTATATCAGTTTATATGCAACTGTTGTCGTTTAAAACCACAAAAATTTTTGACTACATTAGCTTTGTGACTTACGGTAAAGGAACTTCTCATATTGATCGACCAAGATATTGGTTGATCTGGCATCACCAACAGTGTACTTGATGTCAGAACTCAAAGCTTGTCGGGAGTTTTGTCGTGGTTGGATGCTCATACCTGAAATACAATGTTAGAATTTATACAACAGAGAAGATTAGAAAGTTCTAACACGCAAGGAAATCGAAAAAAGTGGAAGGCAATGTTCGATTGCAAAACACTATTTCTGAGTTATTTCTGAAATGAACAAAAGCGTTTGCTTGAAATGCCAGAACATGTTTGGCGCTCAATTATTGGCTTGTACTTATTTTTTAAACATTTCAATGCCACTATAAAACCAAAAAAAAATCTAACCAGTCCGCCTGAACATATTCAGAGTTTGTACTGCACGAAATAGGCACCAAAAAGTTATAGCTCCTTTTTTCATTTTCCCATCTTAGTGTATTGATAAACCCACAGCTTCCATTGTGCTTTCAATGCATTTTCATTTTGCACGACTTAATTTAACAAGCATCAAAAAGTTACAAAAAGTTGTTCTTTTTTGTTGTTCCTTGTCGTTTCATTGCATTTCAGTTTACCTGGTGTTTGAAGTCTGGTCTGAAATCTTGGGATGTCTTTACTCAACGTGCTGAGTACAATGCTGATGGACGCAGCGAACAAGGCAGCCAAGAAAGAGTAGTAGAACATGTAGAAGATCAAGATTCTCCCTGTAAAAAATATTGCCTGTTATTAAAGTGTTTAATTTTCCTTCATAGATTGGGTTCTCTGCAAAAGGTTCAGTAAATTAACATTGTAATTAGATTTTCTTTAAATGTGATTTGTTTTTAGAAAATTGTTTTCGTGTATTCTTTAAACGAGATATTTTCCAAAACATTGTAAGTGTGTTTGGGTACATTTAGTTTTTATTCATCAAACTTCCCTTTTTATTAGAGAACACCTTTTATTTTTTGCCAAGTAAATATTGATTTTTTTACCCCAGCTGTTGGCATCGCGACCAAGAACAGTTTTTTCTTCGGTGTTGACTAAAAACTTTCTAAAATCATGAAAAGTTCTTCTTGCGACCACCAAATAAGGTTCCTTTTTCTTTTCACCCATGTTTTTTGAGGTTTAACACAATTCCAAATAAACCAATTATCAACTGGATCAACAAACAAAACACACATAAATCAACAACTCTATGTTCCACTGTGAACTTACAATATTACTTTTTTGAGACAAGTCCCTAACACACCACAACTAACTGTTCAAAAACATATTAACCCATAACTAAGCTAAGTATATATAAGCCAGTGTAGATTGAATTATGTGGGGTCGTCCCACTAGGCAAGAAATGTGCTTTTTATGTACGAACTAGAGTCAGAAAGAACCAAAACAGACTTTTAAAACAAACAGAATATCATCAATAGATAAAATTTAAGATAGCTTGACATGTTGACCACAAGGGAATGACCAAACACCTAAATTTCACAACGAGCGCACAACTTATAACATCCAGTTACTACCAACTGAAATGAAGAGAAAACCTCTGCTGATGGACTGAGGTTATCCTGTTACATTTCAAACAACAGACTCACACAAAAGCGGTTGTAACATAAGTCAGGCACAACCCCAGTCTTTATAGGAACTTGCGACAGGTCATAACTAAGTTCTTGTAATTTATAGCAAGCTATAAATTAGAATTGTAGCACCCCAAACCTCAATCAACAAGAATCCCACTGACTGGCCTCTTTGTCCTTGCCCTAACTTTTATAGCTAACTACAAACCAAGCAACCAATTTGAAGCGAGCACCATGGAGGCGAGGATTTCGCAGCATCAGCGTTTCACATTTCTGAAACGCATGGATTCGTGTCCCGGTAACTCGATAAAGAGACGATCCTAGGACAACTGAAGCACGAAACTGACACGCTCCAAGATTTACTGAAGCAAGGCAACGTTTCAATCACGGTTTTAGAAGCAGTAAGGGTTTATATACGGTAAAATCTTTTAGCATATGGCGCAATGATGATAAGGGGCGCTTAGAAAGGATTGAAAATGATTTTAGGATATTTTAAAGGATTAAAACCGATTGGGGAGAAATGATTTGTTCGCAAAGTAATAGACGATGGACGTTACCATAATAGACGATGGACGCATAATCTTATTGCAGACAGACATTTTAAATTTTAAAATAGAAAATTACATGCATCAAGACAATATCAAGGTATAGAAATAGAAAATAAAACAAGGCTAGCCACACTAGACGACTTTCAGGCCAAAATGAGCGAAATTTAAACTTAATTTCAGGCTAGGCTGGTTGCAGATAGACGTGCCAGAAAAACTTTCCATTTATGCCGAAAAGACGAAGCTGGTGATAAACTTGAAAGGGCGCTTTAACCATAAAACAACAAGCTCTGCTATTCTACAACATCACGATGTCTGCAGACTAAACCTTGTAATCGCAGGAGTCCCTTGGTTCAAATGCACGAGCAACCACCAACAGACAACAGTTAAATCTGAGGTGAAACGATAAAGTTCCCGGTTTAAAGAAGTATTTCGAAACTTTTACTTGTTCTGTGTCGCTAGTGTTTTAGCCCGAGGCGGAATAACGAAACTTGTCGAAGCGTTTTACCGCAAACTGACAAAACGTCCTGGTTTACTTTAGCAAGTTTATAGCGAGTATTGTGTTACGTTTGAAAAGTTTCAAGACAAAGCCGTTTAAGATGTTGACCGTGGAACCCACGCTAGTATAGTGGGGCAAAAATAGTTCTTTGCACTATCAAGTACATCAGAAAAGTATTATGTTTAGCAATTGATTAACGGCTGTTTTGTTCTACACGAAGGAAAAAATAACGCAATGTTTCGACCGGTAACATACAAGTCGACATTTTAATCGCCGTAAGATTACTGTGAGAGAAGGAATGTTGACAATATTTTGATGCCAACTGCTCCGATGATTCAAACAGCATAGAAAGGTGGGTTTTTAACCTATGAAATCATGTGACGTAAAGCGATGATTTCATTGGGCGGCGGCTAAGCGGAAGTTACGTATGTGTGCGATCAACATTTATTGTTTACTGTTTAACGGTCGTTACAAGCACAACATTAAGCGCATTACACTAAGATCAAAATATGATACAAGTTTGTGTCTCTATTTCAATAAGTTTTTGTTAAGGAAGAAAAACACGGACCGTCTATCAAATCGGTATCAGGGTTTTTCAAACCATGCTTTGCAATAAAACTGATTGCAATGAAAATTGAGAACTGTAAGTCTGTAAATCGCCAATATTGTCATTCTATTTCGCAGGGAAAGACCGAAACATGTCACGCTTCCGTCAAGCGACAGTTCACAGCAAGGTTACTAACCGGCCGGCGGGCGTGGTTGTCACGTGACCTACGACGATGCGCGCGCATCGCAAGCGGTTGGAAAGTTACAGAGACGAACACGCCGCAACCTCGTGATCACCCGGTCATGCCGCCCAGAGTCCTTGAGCGAAGAAGCAAGGTCGGGCTGTGTAAGATCTTATTCACACATGTATTGACCCACTTTGTATCCCAACTACAGAGGTTATGTAACCATTCACAAAGTTTAACTCGAAAAACACATGTGTTGTGTTTAATTAAAACATTTTGGTTAAAACTTTATCCCTATTACAGCACTATCCACATGTCTTTTACTAAAGTAGGATTTTCTGCCCATTTACTACAGTAACCCACTGCTTAATAAACTGTTTCTAAAATTAATAATACTTGACTGTAAAATATCTGCTGTTGTTCGATTTTTTAAAACACCACCAATTCCTGAATTAAACATTATGTGTGGTGTGTAAAATTGTGATTTTTGACCTTGTGACCATTGTATGCAGCTGTAAGTAGCCAGCGAAAGTGGACAATGACCATAACGAACCAACATAAATTGTTTTTTTACCACAATAAAGCACATTGTTTCGCCCAAACATTCTGTGCTTTAACACACCAAATATTTAAGCTTAAAGGATATAACTGAAGAACAGTGTTGCATTGGTATTACATTTGTACAGTTAGCAGCATATGGTAAATGAATTCATTTTTTACAGCTCTGACCTTGGGTGAATTTTAAATTGTAAAGTTTTTAAGATTTGCTTGTAAATACTTTGCTGAATTGCAGGACAAGGGCATTTTTTGGCACATGGAGATTTGAAAATGGTTCCAAAGTTTTATCGACCTGACTCAGCAAGGCGAATAGCAAATATTGACTCAAGGTTGGAACTTTACCATTAGGTAAACTGTACAAAAGTTTTAAACCTTTTGGGAATCAAATTATAGTGTCTTAAAATCCTAACACTTCTGAATAAATCATATTCATGTGAAGAGTTTTGATTGCATATCAAACAACGTTTTTTTGTTGGTTAGTTGTAAGTATAATTGTTCAATCATTTGTTTTTTATTAAAAATGGCATAGGTCAGCAATTATGTCCATTACATATGAATTAGTTTTCTTCGAATATCACTTTTGCAACAAATTTACATATTATTTATGTGATACAACACAGCAAATCAGTTTGTCTAAACATGCTTATGATGTTGGCAAAATAACCTTACCCCAGCTCTTTCCACCTCTTCCAAGCACCGTTTTGTTGGTTGGGTCCCACAAAAATTTTCGGAAATCCGTCCATTTTTCCTTCACATCTTGCCCGAATGCTGCCATTCTTCCAACATCTTCCTCAGAGTCAGTGCTTCCAGGCATTTTGCTCAATTAAATTGTTACACAAACTAGAAATGCTGCTTCATTCAGAAACATGTCATTAAAGTAACACTATTGTGCTTGGGTTACATTATACACCAGCGTTAGCTTTTATATGTTGATTGTTATTCGGGTTTAATACATCAACAAATTGCTTTTCTACCACTAAGCAAATATAATTGCCCCGTAATTTAAAACATTTAAGTTGATGTTAAAAAGTCATGCCTAACCACAAATTTTATATTTTTCTTCCCAGCATTTTAGTTGAAAAAGCCTCAAGACCAAAAATGAAATTTGCTTTACTAAACCCCTGTCCGCTTTTCAGTAAAAGTAACATTAACCTACCCACAAACAAATTCAAGTACAGCCTTATGCCCCTGTTTACTATCCGAATTTGCTTTTAAAGATCACAAACACACCAAACACAAAAGGTTCATAAATTAATTAGGCCAGCGAAGGAAAAAGGCGCGTCCATTTTACCGACAGCTTTTGCAGCTGCTCGTCAATTATATCCCGCACTGCAAGCAAAGTCAATTCGCAGTTTGAAGGTTATTTAACTATGCTATGATATTGGGCACTACAAAATACCGTGCGGTCACGCGGACAAAAATTATCAACACTTCCTTTAACGGTTATGCCAGTCACAATCACATAAGGTTAAATGACTGGTTACAACTTACAAGACATGCTGCCAACCAGGCTACCATGCTTTCCACTAAAGTATGTCGCTTTATATTGCAGGTAGTCACTCGAGTTTATGAAGAAGCCAGCTTATCAGCTACATACAATCAAACATCATTATGCTGACCACAAACTTCTCGGAAATCATTAACCGCGTCCCCTTTATATAGAATATACAATCGATGGCGCCCTCCCGTGGGAAATCAAATCCATTAATCACAAGCGGCGGGAAAAGTCTCTGGAGCAAACATTGTGGAAACTGTGGTCGTTATATTGATTTGCTATGTAACGCAACGTACTACAATATTACCAATTGATTTTGCACTCTTGCAAGTGGCAGCACTCAACCAATGAATAAACTGTTGCTGAACATGTGTAGGGTACTGCTTTCAAACCCTGGGGCAATTAAGTAATTCCAGCCACAAGCTATATTCGCTTTTAGCACGTTTCTGCAAGACTGGCACCAACTTTATAACACAGAAGATATTCACTGAGAAGTCAAGTTGCCGTGTTTTTAATTTTGAAACCATTCTTGTTACCTCAAAAATAATCAGATAGACGATGGACCATCAGTCGATATGTAAGTTAGTTTCAAAATTTGTTTCTTGTGTTCTGCTTACCCCGTACTGTTAAGGATACTTTGTGGCAAAACTGTTTTTTTGTGACAGTAATCACCAACGCAAACACATAATGAGTATACTTTTATTGAGTGAGTATATCCGCATTTACAGAGCAGTTTTTTTGTAAGTGCACGGTGCTTCTGTTTTTCTCAAAGATCAACTATTTACATTGCATGATTATCTGTGTATTAAAAAGCAGAAAAGCGTTCAAAAAAATTTGTTCAAAGACCAACTTCATTAGTTCTCCATTAAAACACAATCCACAAACAACCGAAATAAACTGTCATCACACTGGTTGAATCATAAAGTGCGAACAGATGAAGACATCGACACCAATACGAGTGACGATTTCGCAAAGTTGAAAAGTTCACAACACAAAATCCCAGGTCACGTTAACGACGTTAAGCGGAAAGTTTCACCACAGACAACAAATCGATTTATTCACAAACGTCATCCCACCAATAAAGACGTCACACAAGGCAACTGTGACTTAATAAAAGTTAAACAGGTTGTTCTGCTTCAGTTACTTCTATAACATTATAATTTACAGTAGCTGCTGTTTCATTGGTTTCAAGGTCACAAGAAGGTTGTTCAGCTTCAGTTACTTCCATAACATTATAATTTACGGTATCTGTCGTTCCATTTATTTCAAGGTCATAAGTATGTTCATCAGCTTCTTCTATGACACGATAGTCAGGCGAATAAGCATTTACTGTGACCGCTATTCCGTTGGTTCCAAGGTCATCGAGCTCAACCACTTCCGCCGCCTCCTCCTCCGCCTCAAACGCGTCATTGCTGTAGATGACGTCACGAGGGGGTTGGGGGGGATTTTTTAGGGGGCTATCGGCGATTGACTTCCGCTTTGCCAGAAGTTTTCGTGTTGCTGGGCGCGGAATACGGCGAGCCGTGCGCTGGAACTTGGATTTTCGAATCTAAGCGACAATGGAAAAGAGTTAATGTGTGTAGAGTTAAAACCGATGAGCTAGCGCGCTTTCTGCAGTGAAAGTTCAGAGCGAGGGTGTGCAACCCGCAGGCCTAATATGGTCTGCGAATGGAAATTATGCGGATATAGCGGGGAGGTGCGTTTTTTTCCAAACTAATAACCAAGACGTAACAATGCGGCCAGTATCTTAAAGCAAACAAGGCTTTAACTCGAATGTCACTTTCATTTTATTGTGAAACGGATTGTTCTTTCTCCCTATTAGATGTTTGACATGCAAATAAAATGAAGTCAACCTACGTTAAATTAATGCGTGACCTGCGGTATAGTCCAGTTAGTTACAATCAGCCTTACAGTAATAAAGATTGCACACCCCTGGTCTGAAGGAATCAAAGTGAAATAGGAAATTGTCCAAAAATTAAATTACGCTGAAGC
>QXVZ01006901.1:0-15859 GCA_008931825.1 Phallusia fumigata
TCGTTTTAGGGCAACAAGCAGCAGTTTCGGTTGCGCAACTCGTATCACAAACACAGTCCTCTGGGAATGTGTTGTCATTTTCATCGATAAGAATCGCTCAGTCGGCAAAAAGGCATAAACCGCGGTACAACCAACTACGCCACAAACAGACATTGCTTATCTGTGAACGTTTAACATCGAATGCCACCGCACAGGCCCCGCGAAATCCAGCAAGCGTTTTTGGATGTTCACTTTTCATAGAATATGATACAGCATAGTCATGCTGTGGACTTTAGCCCAAAATTTGCACAGGAAATTGTGTTTACATGTCGTTTATCGGTTGAACAGATTTTTGAGTTTGTTATACCCACTACCCAATCCTGAATTTTTAATTGTGAATCCTGTGTCAAAATTCTGCTTTATACCAATTCTTACAACAGAAGGCTACACATCAACTATGTTTAAAATCCAACTGAGGACGTGATTACTTCGCATTGCCAATTGATTGACTGGTCATAGACGTAGAGGGTGGAAATTTCCAAGTTGGCGAAAAAGTTATCAATCACAGAGTGGTCCCTTATAATTTGTCGAAGGGTCTCTTACATTGTTCGATTATCCACCTTTTGTTATCTGTCGTTTGCCAAACGCTGGCCACAGTCGCAAACAAATCGACAGGTGTAATTTTTCAATGTCAACAAAGGAACAATCGCAACACACGGAGGCAGGTATCAGCATGTAATTCATTGCTTCGAGCAGTGAGATAGCGTTTACGAGCGAGTACCGTATTCGTACTTACACTTGAGGCACGAGGTTTCCCCTGACATTTACGTTAACTAGTTCCCATTCCTGAGTTTGTGGATTAACCCAGTATTTCGGGGGCGGATCCAAAGCGGGATTTCCTGAACCTGTAAAGTAAAGAACGTTGTTTGGGTGTATAAAGTCGAAAAGGAATTGTAAATACCTAATTGCGCTACAAAAGAGTTTAAACAGAATATACGCATGTACACAATTGGGTTTAATGTTCCATTTTACTGCATGTAAAATGAGAGAGGAAACAAATGCAGCGAGCGACTGTGACCACATGAGCGAGCTACATGTTTTTCATACGAATCTACAGCGTTAAATATTTTATGAGATGCGCTTTGAGAAACTGTCCAGACTGCATATCCCCATGCACTTTTCAACCTTAGAACACGGTCTTATGGTCACATTCGCCCCTTTTTTGTGCCAACCAATTGAAATGGTCATGGTCTTGAAAGGCGGTTATTGACATAGGCTGTAGATATGTTATCGTTCAACAGCGCCTGTAGTTACGAACACAAACTTTTTGCACATTCTTACTCGCCCTGCTGGTTGAACCCCAGTCAGGCAATCGGGCAATAAACACTGTGATGCGATTATACACTAAATTACCTGCGCTGTTACGGTATAGTTTTGTGCCCCCTGGAGAACAAGCAACTTGCGCGATTTGCGGGTTGCGTTTTCAAGAATTATATGGCTCATAATAAAGCCCTCGCGATTAAGCTGCATGAGCTTGTACCTAGACCAAATCGATTAAAAAGCCAGTTGGAACCGCTCTAAACGCTTCGCTTAACAGCAGCTGGTTATTCATCGAAGCGATATCGCATGGTATCACTTATCGTCAGATTCGCGTTTCGCATTGTTAGTCTGTTACGCAACGCAAAAAAGTTAGCTGTTTACCTTCGACCGGCCCATACTGTGCCAGTAATGCCAGTGTCTGATCAAGGGCCATCCATCCTGCCCCGACGTACATTCCAGTCCCAACCAGGTGAAGCAGGGTCAAGGTTATTGTTGTTAAACTGCACTGCATGTTTCTCGTTTGACTGTAGCCCTTGTAAGCGAAGTAGAGCGTTAGAACTAGATCAATCTGTCGCGCCTCATTTCACGCCAATCGAGGGCAGCTGAAATAAACCGCCCGCTACTACAGAATGCCACAACTAGAAGCGTTTGTCATGTCATGTTCTGAAACACATAACATCCTCGCCTAGCACCTCAACTGTGGTGCGATGATACATCCAATTGGCAGAAAATTGAATTAGGAAAAATCAATACACGGTTTCAGAAACATTTTTATCAGCGAACACATTGGCAACAAATCTATACAGCGTAGTTCTCGCTAAAACCGTCTGCTGGCAAGCTTACAAATTAGGTCCTAAGAGACTTGTCACCTCGTTTCCCTTTACCTCACAGTGAGGAAAACAGTTCAGCAATCAGAAGTGCTTTCTTCGTTGGGTTAGTTAACAGCCATAAGATCAAATTACAATAATGTGGCCCACATAAGTTCTGCTTCTGACTCTGTGTAGGCGTACACAATCACATAAAACGACACCATACTACTAAACTCAAACCTATTTCATTTCAGTTCTTTGCGAAGAGAAGTTTACACTAAACAATACAAAACAAACATGTACCAGTGTAACTGACGGTACAACCTGACAATATTCCAATCTCATACAAGCCAAGTAATTGCTCAAAAGGAACTCAGGGTAATTATTAACTGCCCTGCGGCGGCCGTCGTATTTACTTTTGGCGAAAGCACTCTACTCTTCACCATGTGTTCAAATCATCAACCGTGACTGGAATATTTTTTCTTTGTGACGTCATAGACACTCTTGACTCTTTAGCACCTACTAGCAGCAATCTGTTTTGCTACACCTTTCACTAATGGCGCATGTAAGCTGTTTTGAACTCCGAAAGAAAGAACTGTGGTAAGTATGAAAATAGGTTTGGTAAACACATTTTGCTATAAGTCTTTGTTGCTGTAAACAAAAATGTTTGTCAAAAAGAAGGCAACACTGGTTATAGAACATGTATTGTTTTAAATATCTGTAGAAAAGACGATGACGTGACAACTATTTTGTGATCAGAGTGACGCTTAGGGCCGATATGTCACAGAACTTACATGTTCGATAGCAATTTTAATTGAAATTGTCACTGCATCAATGACATGAATTGCTACATAATTGTACACCATTGTCAAATGGTCGGTACTTCTCAACCTAATCGACAACGTTTCGACAAACGGTGTTGTCATCATCAGGTTTACACACGTAGAAAATGTTTTACCCACAAGAACTGGCTTATATCTTCGTTTTGAGAATATTTAAAACCGTGAATTGTGTACCTTACTTGTAGCGTTTGAGAACACATATTTGTAATATTCTTGATGTTTCAGCAAAGGGCAGCTAAGGTGACCCTTGTCGACTGTTTGCTGGTGACAGAAAAACTGAAACGAAACTACTACCTTTAGACCCGGAGAGCAGATTGTGGTCTATTATAGACCAAATGAGTTGACATTATTTTTAGAAAGTACCAGCGTCGACTTTCCCAAACCTAAACTAAAATGAACTTGTTAGTTTGCCTAGCAAAGTGAAGACCAAAATAATCCAACACACAAAAATACACTAAAGACCAACAACCCTAAAATTACCCAAACCAAGGTTTCGTTTTATTGTTTGTGGTAGTCTCCTTGGCTCCAAACACAGTCCCGACTTGCCCTGCGCTATAGGGAATAGTTAACCATTAATCGGTCGTTTTATTGCCCCATATATATTGCCGGATCCCTTAATACGCGTCCATTGACGTCACTTATGTGCTTTACCGTCTGCTGTCATTTTTTTCATGTGCTCGCAAATCTACAAGCATCTACTTTCGTCTGACCACAAATCGGCGATTTTAAAATGCGTAAATTCACAGGAATTATAATTGCCTAAAGTGATGGTAAAGTGACCAAATTTTTAACAGTGGTATGTATTAGAAGGCGACGAGTATACAACTTACAAGCACAAAGCAGGACATACAGTACTGGAACTAATAAGGCGAGATCAGCATAACGCATGATGACATGAATCAACAAAAATTCAAATTGGTTGGACGATTACATATAACGCATACGAACGGCATTTGTACCACAACAATATCAGAAACACATAAAACTGAGACGGGTTTTATACACTACTTATTCGGAACTACTTGTTGCAAAACAAATATTAGTGGCACTGGATTGAGGCAGACGAACACAAACAAGCAGAATTACCGCTTAATTTTGGTTAACACTGCACATTTCACCTTAGTCCAACTCTTAACACCAGTTGCAAAAAAGATCAACCAACAACTCTTATGCTTAAAATTTGCAGTAAACTAACAGACCCATACAAGCAAATTCAGGAATCAAACAACCAAAATAGCTTTAAAAACACAAAGATTTGGTTTTAAGAAACCAGATTGAGTCTTTTAGCTCTGATTACCTTAATTAGTTATCTTTCTTCCTTCCCATTTTCCAACTCTGGGCTTTCTNACACCAGTTGCAAAAAAGATCAACCAACAACACTTATGCTTAAAATTTGCAGTAAACTAATAGACCCATACACGCAAGTTCAGGAATCAAACAACCAAAATAGCTTTAAAAACACAAAGATTTGGTTTTAAGAAACCAGATTGAGTCTTTTAGCTCTTATTACCTCAATTAGTTATCTTTCTTCCTTCCCATTTTCCAACTCTGGGCTTTCTTCCGGCGGTTCTTCTTCCTCCATTGTTACTGAAGGTTTTCTCAAGTCCTTACCTTCACCGAATTTGGTGAGAAAATCCGAATCTTTAAGTGCTCTTGGAGGTGGAGGGACTCCGGATGGTCTTCTATTTGCGTTATAACGGGGAGAGTTGACGTTAAAATTCTGAAAACTGCCTCCCAAGTGAGAAGGAGAAGAGGAAGAACTATGTTGGTAGATGAAGTTCATGGTGTCCTTCATTGGGTGGTTGATCTTCAAAGAGGATATTTTGTCACGTGAAAGAGGGGCCTTTGAGGCGTCGAAAGAGTCTGAATCTTCTGTTTCCTCCTTCTCTTTGTTGCGCTGGTGCCCGGGAAGGTCTTCCACTTCACCATCGTCCGCTTTCTGTTGATCCATCTTCAGATCTTTGTCGACTTCTGGCAGACTGCTTTCTTTTCTTTCCGAGGTAAACTGACCCAGGTCAGTTGACGTCAGATTTGTGTCAGTGTTAAAGTTGGGTTTAGTCCTGTCCAAATCTTCGTCACATCCGACTAAAAAACAAGGAATTTAAAGAAAATTTTGAAAATTCTGCCACTATAAAACACCAATGCAAAATTAAGCAGTCAAAGTGGGACGCCAACGCCCTGGGGAAATGCTGACCATCATGGGTCTGTCCAAAGAACTTGTACAGGCAACATTAAGGTCCAAGGGACGTTATGTCATACCGGTTTGTGAGACTTAATTTAAGGACCACTGCATGTATTTCGGTTTTGTTATTTTATTCAAAGCTTCAAGAAAACAAAATAGGGGTCGAAAGTGAAACGTAATATAAGCGTCAATAGGTCTAAGGGTTCTTATAGATGGAATCATAGCGTTTATCACCAATAATATTTCAATGGTAAAGTAGGCGTTTGTAAACATATTGTAATATAGTTCCGCTCGACCACTGCTACACAAGTCCCTCTGCGATCCAAAGCGGTAAACATAATTTGACTTCCACTATCCAGACACTCAACACCAATAAAGATAATCTACACAATGGTCACTATGGTGCTTAACTTCATCCTCCGTGTGCAAGGTTGCCAATGTGCATCAAAAGTTCAGTTTAAAACAAACATCCAAATACTTAAACCGGAAATAACTGTTCAGAAACTTTTGCGCCATGCATGCACCAGCAGAAATGTCGGACAAAGGAAACAAGTGTTTTTAGAGTCTGCACTAGTGTGATCAAGTGTTACAGAATGTCAGTCATGCCCCACTTTCCGCTGTTACGTTTTATGGTCGACTGTCAATGGTGTAAAGGCGCCAGAAATGCCTCTTTGGACTATACTCTAACTTTTCATGTGAAAAGGACACAGCTATTAAAACCGAAGCTACAAATCGAAAGTGAAATCTAAAAACAGTCACCTTATCCTCTGTTTTGGTCTGTCATATACTGAATATCTACTAAACTAGATCTTAACGAAATGCAAATTTCTTTGCTAAAACATAGTCTTTCATTTTAACTTTCAGCAAAGGCCTACAAAAACATGTGCCAGCCTGTCCTACATGGAGCTTGTCTTAACGTTTAACTTGTATTGTNGCAAAATTAAGCAGTCAAAGTGGGACGCCAAAGCCCTGGGGAAATGCTGACCGTCATGGGTCTGTCCAAAGAACTTGTACAGGCAACAGTAAGGTCCAAGGGACGTTATGTCATACCGGTTTGTGAGACTTAATTTAAGGACCACTGCATGTATTTCGGTTTTGTTATTTTATTCAAAGCTTCAAGCAAACAAAATAGGGGTCGAAAGTGAAACGTAACATAAGCTTCAATAGGTCTAAGGGTTCTTATAGATGGAATCATAGCGTTTATCACCAATAATATTTCAATGGTAAAGTAGGCGTTTGTAAACATATCGTAATATAGTTTCGCTCGACCACTGCTTCAAGTCCCTCTGCGATACAAAGCGGTAACTATAATTTGACTTCCACTATCCAGACACTCAACACCAATAAAGATAATCTACACAATGGTCACTTGGTGCTTAACTTCTTCCTCCATGTGCGAGGTTGCCAATGTGCATCGAAAGTTCAGTTTAAAACAAACATCCAAATACTTAAACCGTATTATTTGAAACACATTGTAACACTTGGACAACACTATTTGGTGATAACTGTTTGGACACTTTTGCGCCATGCATGCACCAACAGAAATGTCGGACAAAGGAAACAAGTGTTTTTAGAGTCTGCACAAGTGTGATTAAGTGTTACAGAATGTCAGTCATTCCCCACTTTCCGCTGTTACGTTTTATGGTCGACTGTCAATGGTGTAAAGGCGCCAGAAATGCCTCTTTGGACTATACTCTAACTTTTTATGTGAAAAGGACACAGCTACTAAAACCGAAGCTACAAATCGAAAGTGAAATCTAAAAACAGTCACCTTATCCTCTGTTTTGGTCTGTCATTACTGAATATCTACTAAACTAGATCTTAACGAAATGCAAATTTCTTTGCTAAAACATAGTCTTTCATTTTAACTTTCAGCAAAGCCTACAAAAACATGTGCCAGCCTGTCCCACATGGGGCTTGTCTTACTTGTATTGTCAGCGCTACCGCAAATTGCAGAGTCGCCATCTTGTTAATAATCTACCATGTATTTATACAATTGTCTTCGCCGTTGCGAGCAAGGTACAAGGCTGATTAATATCCATATTATTGTCTTCTAACGAATCTCGAACCTAACATTTCGTACCTAACCAACCTTCCACCCTTTTTAACATTCCAACTGGTTTGTGACTCAAACATGCTCATTACTCCAATACCAAAGCAGATGGCCATCAAAACACAAACACTGCACTGGCAAATGTTAATGGAAACTTCCTGTTTCGACCTGGCTACAAAAACACAGCTTGTATCCGGGAGTGCAAGGACGGGCCTTCGTTGTGACAGCCTGAATTTATGAGCTCCTATATACGATTGTGGTATCCTTGTTTGCACACCATTAAACGCACAAAGGCGGATGTATATATTTTTTCGTCTCATAGGGTTTTTACAGGAAGGACATATGCTGGAGTAAACTTTTGTCTGTAATTGTGTGCGATACAAAGTAGAATATGTTTTGATGTCCCAAAATCTAGTTTTCCTTTTTTTACAACACTGTAGGGAAGGTAATCGTTTTATTGCGAGTCAACGATACTATTGAATCAACTGCTAAGGCAAAATACTGGTTGCAGCTTCTGCATATATTGCTTGTAACAGTTTCCGTTACAACCAGGAAACATATACCGTAAAGTACTGCATTAAAGTACTAAAATCGACCCGTGGCAAAGCAAAAACGGTTGTGCCCATGAGTGAATAACAAGAGACAAGAGAAATGCCAAAACCTATCTGTCGCTGATCTCTAAAATGTTCTCTGATTAATCGTTGTGCTATATATTAAACAAAAATCAGATCTTACAAAACCCAAACGTGCCAAAGTCTTTATCTACGACATAGGTCTGAAACAGCCGGCCGGTAAATTGATTTGTGCCAACAGCCTTTGTGTTTTAGAAGTGAATATAGAATTGTACTTCCATCCAATATCCCAATATCCTAACTGGTTGTTGAGACAAAACCTGTCAAAGTTATGCATTTGAATGTGAAATCTCCCTATACGAAACTTGTAAGACCACACACATGTCGAAGGTGACATCTCGGCGGAACAATTACATTTCATGGCACAACATGCCCTCATATTAAGTCATCTAACGCTTATTTGATTGTTTCCAGTCCGCTCTTTTATTCATGTCTTATTTGGCCCTTTGGCTAATTTTTGCAAAAACGTGGCCTCACGTAGTCTTTGGATTTAAGACCCCTGATCTACGAGCACGTTCCGTGAATTCTGAGATTTACGATGTCTATGGGACACGAGTTGTAACTACAGCAACCCGACAACAATCCAGTAACAAGTACTAGATCGTCATGTACAAGAGTGTGCTCTTCACGTTAACTGACAAATTTGGTGCTTCAGGTGTGCTTGCCAAAGCCGCACGCCACAATACTTAGGGTGCTGTTGCGTCTGGAATCCAAGACATATCCTTAAGACGCATTAGAACCTGATTTGTCACAACACTGATTTCTATAGGCTTACAGTTTAAAGCGTTTTAGTCCAGGAAAACAATACTTGAAAAGTGACGACTTAGGTGTCAACGACATAAGGTCACTTGTGATAGAATACACAACACTTTGTAGACACATGTGACTATTGTTGGTAAAAACCAACACAGCATTAAGTGGCCTTATAACAAAACCAGGATTTCTAACCGTATTAAAAAAACAATTATTATTACAAAATGTATGCAATTGTTTTCATGTATAAAGGAAAATCAACCAACCTTTCTCCTTAAGGGGTGATGTATGTTTCTTCAATGTAGAAGGCTCGACAACCTTGGCGGTTGATGCAACACAGCCCATGATGCACGGTGAACAATGGTAGAAATGTAAATCACATCTCACTTTAACAGTGTAATAAATAATACATTCTTTTCCTGTATTGCACAGAATTTTAGGTTCGAAATGCAGTCAAAACGAGAATGGACGTCAGTACTTTGACAACGATATACATTGGTAGCTTGTGAGAGGAGAAAAAAAATTACAAGCGCTTTGAGTTTTTTACTGACAAACCGCATTGTAAATCAAAGCCTAAAAAGTTATGCACCGACCCTCATGACAATGAATTCAATTTCGCCAAATCTGTCCATTGTCCGGGCACAATAGTGGCTGTAGTTCACCGTGGCGTTAGAGCTCAGTTTTTTTCCTGTGTACATGAGTACAAATTAACCTGATTTTAGTACTTGAAGGTGTCAAGTGAGAAGCTTTTGTCGATTTCACCTCGATGGCCTTTGCCGCAAGTCAAGAACTTTTGTCCTTGAAACAATTCTTTCTGAACTTAATGTTTTTCCTAATGCTTCCTCACTTTCTCAATGCGTTTCTTGATACTATTCTGCCTTGACTACTTCATTGAGTGTGCAACCTGTTTTTTATCAGCAAAGACACACACATAAGGGTTGAATACCGCCATTGTAACCAGCGACCACAGAATAAAACACTTGAACCATCACAATTGACAGAATTCTGTTGGCTTTTCTACAGTCAGGTAGCAAGCGCGTTAGTAGGGCCGTAAAAGAAAGGCGGTTCTGCGAAAACAAGGTATTTCGGGTAACGCTTAATATCATAAAACTCCATTTTATCTGCGATCGTAAACAAAGAATCTTGGGTAAAAACGATAATGATTCTATTGACCTGTAACAGTACTAGCTTAAACTGCCCTAAATTATTCTAAGTCGTAAAAACGAGTCATTCCTTCTGATTCTGACATTTAAAGTTTGGTCATATGCACTACAACACGACAGGTCTTTAGTAATCATAATGTTTTGTATAAGCCATGTTAGTTGACATCAATGGCTATCGATTTAACCTTAATTCACTTTTACCACATCATGTTGCCACTTTCTTTCCCCAGATAAGGATCAGCTAACAAACATGATGGCTTCCACCACACAGTGGGAAGGTATCAAGATTAATGGAATGTTACAGGACAAATATTGGCTCTCGTCAAACAGCAACGGCCAGCTCGCGTCGGCGAGTCACCCAGAAGGCTCGTCCGTATCAACATATATTCAAATAATGAGATAAATTCACACAAACCAGGCACGGTTGCTAGTCCCGTTGACGTTTACAGCGTAATGCAATAAATCACGCTGGTAATTTCTGCAATTTCGGCCTGTTCTGGGCAAATTGATAGTTTAATTGTGTTTGCTGTTATCGCCCATCGACGTGGGTTTCATGTGATTTGGCTTTTATTGGCACACGCCGCAAGCTACAAACCCACAGTCTGCCCCATGACGCACTTCGTATATCTTATATAGTCTGATCTTGGTTGCAAAAAGATGGTTTGATTTGCGTTAAACTGTGATCATGCTTTTTTAACTGTTCAAAAAGATGTTACAAACATAAATCTGAGTAGTGAACTTAAATTTAGATTAAATTGACCCAGTAAGCATCCCTGTCATTTTTTGTGGTTGTTAAATATTAATTGTAAACAATTGTTTGTTGACAAATCGGAAGCGATAAACAAGTGACGTCATATCGAGTGCTACTACGTCATCTGCAAAAAAAACCTTTAATGAATTTTTTCAACCCGTCAAGGTCAAAATATTCTATTCAGTCGTATCGTTTATGTCAACCAACCGAACATTAATACAACTCCAAGTTCACGCAATAAACATCGAAATCAAAAAATGCAAAATTTAAACGTTTTTTTTCAAATCCAATGCATTATTGCATTGATTTTTATTTGGTTAATTCTTGATCCTTATTGATTAAACGCCTACGTTATTCAATTATTTCAAACGTTTGTCGGTGAATTTTCGTTCAGCCACCTTACATAGTTTCAAGTGCGAGACGGCGAATTTGTCACGCCCGCGTCTATGCTTACAATCGGAAAGGTCACTTTTATCTCAACCATCAGCTGTGTAACCAAACCAAACCGAAACCTGTCACTCCAAAAACGATATTTTTTTAAACATATTTTCGCGTTTATGAAATAATACCGATTTCATTAAAATCTAGCAATTGGTGTATCAAAAGGTTGTGAACGCGGCAGTAAGGTAAAATTGGTTGGATGTTAAATGGGTCGCCGTGGGCTATTTATGCCTGTCGGAGATAAAAAACTATCCCCATTTTACGTGGGAAGACCATCATTGACATTGAGGCAAGCTGAACTTTGTGTGGTTACTAGATGTGTGCAAGGATGCATCAGCGTGAGTTGAAGGACCGGTTGCTTTGTGGTTTCCGTTGTCACGATTCTCACGAGTAAGATAAGGATTTCCAAGGTGTGGATTGTTTCTGAAATTTTTTCCACTCAAGTACGTTTAAGAGTTTGCGCTTAATTTACCTGGCGTTTTTTTTTCGCTTGTAAGTCCTAGAACTATGTTTGCTTTTTATACAAGCGCTTCTTATTTTGTAGGTTGATATTGTAGGCTACCTACAATCGATATTTAAAGAATTTGTAGTCTTTTTTTCGCAGAACTTTGTGTTCTCAATTTATGCAAAAGCTTTTTGGTTATTTCTTGTTTAGATAATTCGTGAGTGGCCAAAGATTTGCATTGCCGATAGCGTAAAAAATGTAAACCAGAGTATTTGTTTTACCCATATATTGATAGTAATAAAAATAAGCGGGGCTTATAGGTCTAAATGTATTGTTGCAAAAATTCTACTTTGCTCAATATTGGTATATGACTTATTTCTTTTGCAATTTTAATTGACGTATAGGTACCACTTTAGATCGGAACCTTAAACAAGCTTGCGCATCAACGATCGATCAAGACATTTCGCGCTTTGGAAGTTTAAAAGTTTAATCTACAGTTTAAACTGTTTAGATGTACAGCTACAGATCCAGAATAATTTGTTGCAAGTGAAATTGGTAATTTTTGTGCAGAAACCTTTTCATAAGTAGTCCGCAGAACTAGATAGCAATCAATGTTTTGGTAGACGTGCAGGCAGTGTTTACTGTTATGACATAACATGTTCTTAAAGTTACTGCTCGAAACGTTACATTAAAGTGCACTCAAAAGTTCTGTTTCTAAATCGCTAAACTCACCTTTCGGCTCATTTTGCGGTCCCCGTTCGAGTATTGAGACCAATCAGTATTGAGAGCTTACATTAAGTAAGATTTCACATTGCGATTTAGTCAAAAATATTTTGTCAGATTGTAAAAATAACAATTGCGATGACCGTGCGATGCCGTAAGTATAGGTTATCCCTGAAAATTTGGACATGTACATATACATTCAGTAAATTGTTTTATGTGTAGATTGCATTTATTTCATTTTATTCTATGCAACTATCATAAAATCTGTGGCCTACAGGAAATGCTGACATGCCGATGAAGGCTTCGAAACAGCGTGGGTTTATCTTCATAGTAATTTTTTGCGGCTTTGTGTGTGCGTTTATCTTCCGCCAAAATGAACATCAGTTGTCGTTTCCAACGTTACACATTAATAAAGTGCGATTTTTTGAGTCAAAATACGGCAGACAGAAAAACCCATCCTGTGATAATATCCTGACTAATTTGACGAATGGTCAGTGGGTTTTGACGTCACCAGACAAAGAGGCTTTTCATGATGACGTGTTATTGGGATTTTGGAGAAAACGTGGGATACAGAAAAAACAGTGGCGAGATGATCAACAATGTGGTTACTACAGGTAAGATAATAAATTGAGGTAACTGTAAAACAAGATTTGTAAAACAAAATAGTTTGTAAACAACTCCGTAAGCGAATCATTACGACATATCCATTTTTGCTATTTTTAAACAACATTAGGGACTAGTTTTACATGTTGAACACCCGTGCTTTAAAAAACACAATAATGTAGACACTTAAAAGAANCGATGCCGTAAGTATAGGTTATCCCTGAAAATTTGGACATGTACATATACATTCAGTAAATTGTTTTATGTGTAGATTGCATTTATTTCATTTTATTCTATGCAACTATCATAAAATCTGTGGCCTACAGGAAATGCTGACATGCCGATGAAGGCTTCGAAACAGCGTGGGTTTATCTTCATAGTAATTTTTTGCGGCTTTGTGTGTGCGTTTATCTTCCGCCAAAATGAACATCAGTTGTCGTTTCCAACGTTACACATTAATAAAGTGCGATTTTTTGAGTCAAAATACGGCAGACAGAAAAACCCATCCTGTGATAATATCCTGACTAATTTGACGAATGGTCAGTGGGTTTTGACGTCACCAGACAAAGAGGCTTTTCATGATGACGTGTTATTGGGATTTTGGAGAAAACGTGGGATACAGAAAAAACAGTGGCGAGATGATCAACAATGTGGTTACTACAGGTAAGATAATAAATTGAGGTAACTGTAAAACAAGATTTGTAAAACAAAATAGTTTGTAAACAACTCCGTAAGCGAATCATTACGACATATCCATTTTTGCTATTTTTAAACAACATTAGGGACTAGTTTTACATGTTGAACACCCGTGCTTTAAAAAACACAATAATGTAGACACTTAAAAGAACCTGTTCACCAATAGATCAACAGAATTTCGTGCTGGTCAAGTTTGTATCACGTTGCAGTAGTACGACGTCACTTTCAAGCCCCAAAATTTGGTTTGTCACACTTTGGTTTGCCCCCCACAAAACTCTAGGCTTAAATGGTTGTAACGACAACTTTCATTACTACAGGTCCCAGCCAAAAATGACAAATTCAAGTTGGCCTACTGTGGGAAGCTGGTGTGACCCCCATGGAGACATGCCTTGTTGCAGTAACAAGTGGAGTGGGTTATGTCGACCCGCAAATGCCTCAGTTTGTGCTTGCAAAGAGTACGTAGTAAACGTCAGTTAGATCGACTGGTGCTGAGCACGATTTGCTTCTTTTTCACCGTTATGAATGTTATTTGTCTTCAATAGCCCCATAACGGATTTTTTTGTGGGGGTGGGGAAACAGGGTCTAGTAACAAAGAAAAATATCTGATGCTTGAAAATGGCGATGTAGCAAATTTTGTTAGGCCGAAACCTTTGCGTACAGCATCTGCTTTGATCAATATTTTGTTTTGGGCTTTAAACCTTTTTAAAAATTTTCCGAAATTTTTGTGCGTAAAAAGTACGAGCCAAGTTTGACAAGATCAACTAAAACGCTAAAACACCGGCCACGTTGCAAGTCGTTTGAAAACCAAATTTATTCGACCCAAATGCGCGGCTTTGGCCTAAACCTGAAAAAATCAGTTTCGTACATCAATACTTTTTGTTAGTTTAACGTAACGATTTTGGCTTAATTATGAGTGCATTTGGAAAACGACCTTTTAAGTTGGAACGTTTTGTACCTTAGAAAAATTTGTCTGTTTTAAGATTTGATCTATTTTTGTATGTGTTCTAGAGTTTTTGGACGCCATATGGTAATTATTACCTTTTCGGGTATTAGTTCAGTCATTTAACTCCATTCCCACAGATGCGTCGATTTAAGAGATTATCATCACGCTGAAAGTTCTCGCTGGAAAACTGCTGATAAACGGTGCAGTTGGACAAACTATACCGGTTTCTCCGCATGTAATGTCATTGAAAAATCACCGTTCAGTGACATTTACTTTGTGGGTGATTCGTTCATGCGGAACATGTTCCTTACTATGCTGATACTGCTCTCTGACGACCCCATGCGTGGAGCTTGGAATAAAACTATGACAGCGAAAGCCAAGGACTTGTGCACTCTGGGTCAACTGTACTTTTGGAAAGAATGCCGACATATTTTGACAAGCATGAACCAAGTACATAATACACAGACACTGTGTGGCGGAAGAGAGCCCAAGTTTAACGTCACCATGAAACCTTTCTACAACATAAACTTCAAAAATGATTTTCTCGACCTTGTTGAAAGTCTATTGGGAAAAGAAGGTTCCCTTATTATTATTGGTGTGGGTTTCCATTTGCAATGCTCAGCTGACATTACAATCACCAATTTTTTTAAACCAGCTATGAGTTTAATTGAGAAACACTACAAGCAAAACAACCCCATCGCTAGATGGCCACAAATCTATTTCGTTACACCAATGCCGCTCGGGCTTCTGAAGCCACCAGTTCACTTTTCGCTGCAGAATGATCAAAAGATTGACGAGTTAACTGCAACGATGCAAACCTACTGCAAGCTCAAGCGAATTCCATTATTTGACTTTCGGCCTCTGGGAAAGTTGGTCCACAGCTTTGATGGCACACATTTCGGCCAGGGTGTTAATCTCATGAAAGTTCAAATACTTTTGAATTATATTGCCTCCCTTGACCACTGAGTCTATGTATTGTACTGTTTTGTTTTGTTCGTTGTTATTTGTTACGCCTGGCTTGGTTCCGCTTTAAAATTAATCTCTTTGGCTATACCTAATTTATAGTTCTTGCGGAACACTTTTATTTGATTTGTGTTATTTTATAATTTTCTTTATTATGGGTTTTAGAGTTTTTTATCATATTTTAATGCAAACTAATTTGTTAAATACAATTCTTACTCAAATTCATGTTTTTACTTTCCGTACCTCNTTATTTTATAATTTTCTTTATTATGGGTTTTAGAGTTTTTTATCATATTTTAATGCAAACTAATTTGTTAAATACAATTCTTACTCAAATTCATGTTTTTACTTTCCGTACCTCCTGTACGTCCTATTTGCACAATATACCATGCTGTACTCTTTTTGCTTAGCTTTTGCATGGTATTTGCCCAGTTTTTTTAGCCAACGTTGAAATCACAAAAAAATTTTTGTTGAATGGTAATAATTAATATTTGTATTTGACAATTAAAATGTCTTTGAATGCATAATATTTTTAAGTCTGCAACAAACTTAATTACTATC
>QXVZ01006906.1:0-11067 GCA_008931825.1 Phallusia fumigata
AACTGGAAAAAACAATGGTTACTTTTAACGCTGTTGAATTTCGGTTGTAAAAATTTACAAACACCCAAAGTACAGTCGTGCTATTCGACGTATGAATTTAAGTGTTTGTAAGTACTAGGTTTTTTTTCAAAATTTAAGTTTTTAGAAAAAAGTTTTTCTGCAAAGTTTAATGTTGGTTATCAAAAATGAAGTAGTTGAGGTCTTAAAGCCCTAATCGGTAATAGGTCCTGCCAACACTTGTGTTATACTTTCTAACGAATCAAGCCATGCCTTTGAGAGGAAACTTGACTCAGCTTCACCGCTAGTAACGCCAGTAACTTGGCTTTATCGCAATAGATAGTCGAATAAGGTCGCGTTTTTCGACTTAATTTAATTTTCCGCACCGTTTCTTTACCAGATATCGACGAATGTGCGACGTCAGCAGACAATTGTGATGCTGACGCAACATGCACTAACACGGGAGGCTCGTTTACCTGCGCTTGCAATTCAGGTTTCTCAGGAGATGGTGTCACCTGTAAAGGTAATAGAGAATGTGTTTTAAAAACTTTGTAACTTGTAAATCTCACCATCGCATGTAACTTTTGTCTTGGTATTAAATTGTTTCGGTTAGTTGTAATACTATCGAGTTTTGACGCAGTTTGAAAAGCTTAGCTGTAAATCAAAAATTGACCGACAAAAAAACAACCTACCGTAGCGTAGCATTTCGTTTCAAACCTCCCCGATTGGATAAAACATGTGTTGTTTATACAAGATCTTGTTCGTTTCAGCTATAACACAAAACTACTGCTACCGAGCCGTGTTTACCATTTCTGGTTCGTCAACACCGGCAGCAACAGCAACCGAATCTGAGGTAAGAAAAAACGCAAACTATGGTGTACTGTGCAAATCGCCTTTAAACTACAAGCAACGTTTTGGCAACCAGATGTATGTAAATACCGGAAAATCATTCACTTTGGTGCAATATTAAAATTCACTGAAAGGCCTTCACTTAGATTACTGACGCTACCAAGTTCTAAATAGCAATAAACAAATCATAACATACATAACACACGTTACAGTCAATCTTTATATATCATCAAAACGGCACAGCTTTGCGTCCATTTTTACCCTTTCCATATGCCGCGAAAAGTGAACGTGTTTATTCTCGCAGGGACAATAGTGTAAAAAAATTACCAACCCAAGTAAATTTTTCTACCTGCAGCACAAAGTACCATGGTCACCGGTGTTCAATTACCTCTGTCATCGCTCTAAAACGACGAAAATCTAAACCAAGCAATATATTTATTTATAACAGCTTCTTGACATCATGGGCGAAATAGCAAACAACACAAATCTCAACTACTCATCAGTTGCTGTAACATTTGAAACTGCAATAGCGGCTGGTGCCAATACCGAAATCGTCGCTGAGTTTTGTTTCAACGACACTGACAAGACGCGCGACGACTTTACCACTATCCTGACGAGTTACACAACTTCTCTCCAGATTGACTCAAAATCAGTTACAACAATAGCAGGTTTAAAGTCTGGTTTACTACAAAAACAAATACTGACAATGTAACAGCTAAAATTGGATAACCTTACTAACTGTAAACTGATGAGCCCGATTTGTGTCGCGCAAAACGGTGTTTCGGCAAATGCTTTTGCATTGTTTATTCTACCTCTTAGTTTTGAAAGTAAATTTGCTTAGCCTCGGTGCTTGTATAGAAGCGTCTGAATCTTTACTTTACATGATATAATTCTAAATTAACTTTTACATTGCTGCTATGGATGTGCAAAAATTGTAGACGGTCAAACATGTAAATTTAAATCGTCCTTTAGAAAGCATTATGACCGTGTTAGAACTGACGGCAATATGACGGAGCAACAGTATATCATTGATTTTGTGACTACATTTCTGGCACATATAGCTTTTACAAAAAGAATTTTGTTTTACACTTTCTTGTGCACATTAGGTTACATGTATATTTAATTTTTGCATTTACTTTTCAGATTACAACGAGTGTACGACCAACTACGGCAACTGTTCGACCTTCTCCAACTGTACGAACATGAATGGGACTTTCATGTGCGCGTGCTTTGATTCCCGCTATGACCAATCGACTGGGGCAATCAACGGAACAATTTGCGGTAAATAACGTTGCAAAACAAAAAAATTGCTTGCCAAGATCAATGACTAACTGATGGGTTTATCATCTATTGGACAATTGTTCAAGTTAACTTTTAATATCCACTCTCTTTCCTACTAAATGTACTTGGAGCTGTGTGCAGTTGGTCATATCCATTGTTTTCAATAACTTTAGGCTCTTAAATGACGACCGATTCCTAACTGATTACGGGGAATAATGTTGAAAAAAACTTAACAAAACGTGTAACAATACAGTCAATTTCTGGACATTGGGGTGTAAGTGTTGACAACCATTATCAAGAAAGTCATTTCTTAACGAGAGGTCATGAATAACCAGCATAAGATATGTATGACCACACAGGTTTTATTTAACAAAGTACTAAATGTTTCCGTCCACAGCTTTGCCAGTGAACTACACATGCTACTCAGACAGGGTTGAGGTGTGGGCGTTTGCCCCGTACTTCACTGCTCGACAAGTAACGAACGAAACCGAACTGTTGCTCGAAAACTGCCCGGCGGTTTCTGTGAATGGCGACTATTGGATGTACAACAGTGCCGGTTGTAACCTCTCATCGTCGGTAAGTACAAGCAGTGTTCTTTGGGGCAATAATTTGGAGCTTCATTTTTTTGTTGCACACGTTTTGTTGAAACAGAAATTGTCATTGGCAAAAACTATATTTACAAAAATATTGTAGGAGTCACAAAACACCCAAAAAGGGTACTGAACAGAAACCAGATATTTTTGCTTGCCTTTTGCTTAAATTTTTAAACTGTCCATTCATGTCCACGAAACGTATGCATGCGAAAACAAACGATCATATTCTAATTGAGTTTCTTTTGCAGTTTTGTGTGTGTTTTGCGCGTTTAACTAACAAGCGTGTTTTTTTCCTTACGGCCGTAGTAGTGTTTCTGGGGTATTTCTGTGTACCGGACTTTACGTACATGTTGGATTTCATAGGAAGTAGCTTAATTACGCACTGATGATGACAACAGCGGTTGTTTAAACGTTTGGATTACAATGTATTCACTAAATACTTTGGCAGTTATGTTTGTTAAGTTAGAGGTTTGATTCCAATGTCAACTTCTTTGATCTGGTCGTGTTTATCTCTATGCCATGATAGGGGTAAAGACATAAAGCCAGACCAACATTTTAGGCACTTGCCTAATTCTTTTGTTCCTAACGTCAAATAATTGTACGGAAACGCAGGACAACAACACTCACCTCCGACACCATTGGCTTCTGCAAAACAACCACAACTCGTCCTGGACAACGAACGCCGACATCTCGTACAACATTACTTGCGTTTTCGACAAGTTTCTTAACGTTTCCGGCAACTTCTCGACTTCCATAAAGTAAGTTATACTCCCAAAGGACTCCTGGTAACACGCTGGGCCACGCTGTCTAAACGACAAATACGTTTCAAATAGGCTAAGTATTGGTAAACTTGGCATTTTTTTGGCCGAAACTTAGAGTGATAGGTAATAAAAGCGCTAGTTTTTATCTGATTAACACATTGCAAATATGCATGTTAAGGCATCTTTACTAAACTATTAAAACTATAAACTGCCATGTTAGGTGTAAAACTACATTTTCGGTAGTAGTTGAATTAGCCGTTGGTTGACAGGGCCGCAGTCAAAAATTAAATGATGCAAAATTACAATTCCCAGAACGATTTTCGAAGACACAGATGGACAGGAAGTAACAAATCCGCCAAACCTCGCTATGAAGTTCTACCATGAGCAGGCTTTAACCAACGAGATCACAGGGCCTGTGAAAACCGACACCAAAATGTACTGCCAGGTATGTTAAATCACAATACTTTTTGTGTGGTCAGAAGGTTTGCGTTGAAATGGACAACATGATAATAAGAGTGAATAAGCGGCTGTTACAGCTAAAAACTCTGCGCATAGTTGTTGTGTGTCCAAGCAAACGTTATGGAAAAAATACACCCAGAACTAGTAAAGGAGGCTGCTCTGTTCAAGTTGTGATGCGGGTCAAAGCTTCTTACACCATGTAAGCCAGTGTCGCACTATGATAAACTATTACCTTAGTTTCATATACCAACAAACAAAATTCACAAAATTTACAAATGATACCAACATGCGGAAAAACTAGTTTAAAGACGTTTTCGGTTTATTAATTTAAAAAAATTAGGATAAAATCTTTTTGTCATGACAGTAATCGACACTGGGCATGTGTTGAAACATTTTATCTGTGACATTTTACGTAGGAAGTGCTACACAAGGCACGCGCGTCAAAAAGACAATGGTCGATTCCAATTCCTCAAGAATTTACTTAAAAGTGATTTATGGCTTTCGTCACAGGTCACCACAACTCAGGTAGTTCCACCGAGTCTGAAAACGGTGCTGGTTGAATTGTCAGCGGAACCGATCAACGACCCATCAAAAACGATAAGTCTAATGAAGTAAGTGTAACGCAACCGCTTGGTTTCAAGTTTTTAAACGTCGCCCAAAATGGTTTTTGACCTATATGGGTAAACAGTGGTTTTCTGACCTATTGGTAATTACCCCATATGTAAGTAAGGGTAGGGTAGCAGTTCGGTAATAAGCTGAACCTGTTACATGAAAATTGCATCGTTTTATATTGAGTATGTCAGAATCAACAAAATAGACAAATTAGAGTTTGGAAACATGTTTCAAGTAGAAATTTAGTCTTAGTAGAAATGGGTAATCTGATAAAAATGTTAAGAATCACCAGTCAAAAACATCTAATGAGTTAACCGAAAAAACTTTACTGCTTAGTTAATTTAAAAAATAGTTTGGGAAACCCGTCTATTCGGTAACATCGTTCACAAAGCAAACACAATCCTCCCGAAAACGAATTCGCGTCATCCAATACCACGACTCAATCTGTCAAATCTAACACCACTTGTGGTTACAGAAATCGATGTCAAGGTACGCGAACGGTCGACAACAGTAGAATTCTGGATCGTTTCAACGTCGAACGCAGTGGGGTCTCAATCGACGCGAGATTTAACTTCCAAAGTTTTTTCTACCGGGGCAGCGCGGGCACAGTTCTGCGAGCTCACCTGGAACTGTGTAGCGAGCTTGGAGGCGCAGTATGCAGACCAGGGGTATGGACATAGTCGTCGAATATATATTGAAACGTAGTTAAGAAACAAACAAAAAATTCGTCTAACGAAACTGCAATAAGGAAGGTGGCCCAAAGGCGAACTTATTTTGAACATATTTTAGGTCAAGGAAAAAGTTTCAAGTAAAAGATAAATAAAGAGGGGGGGACATGGTTCTGAACCTCTGACCCTTATCAGGGCTGCAAAACAAAATTATAGACTATATATTTTACGTCCGTTAAATGCTAATTCGAGAAGTGTGACGTTACAAAGTTTGTGTAAACTTTAACCAGGATTGAAGTCAAATTTCAGGTCGTTCGGTCGTTAGAGTGTTTGACTTGAATCGTAGTTAACCTGAACCGGGAATAAAAATGACACTTTCTGGAACAGCACAAACTTGGCGTCGCATTTTATCTGTTTTCTAAACCTTTTTTAATTCTTCCTGCTGGTAAAAGCCGACGTTTTAGTTACAAAACATGTTTTTTGTTGCAGTGCGTGAAAAGAAAGCGTTCTATTGTCGAGTTGAGAGTAAGACGTCAAAGTGACGTCAGTGATGTCATCGCCATAGAAGGAGCATTTGTACGGGATCCTGGTGAGAATAGGACACGAACCCTACAAACCTAGGATTCCAAAAAAACTGAATGACCGGTCGCTCTCAACATTAAACATCATTAGAACTGTTTGTAAAAAAAATGACTTAACGACCAGAGACCTTATAAACGTTTTAACAATCACTGTTGTCATCATCAGTGCGAGTTGTTTTTAATTAAGCCAACTTCAAATCATTGTTTCTTAATGACATCCACATTTATTAGCAAAATTTTACTACAGAGGATGCATGTAACAAAGACTGTGGAAGAGGCGTCTGTGTTTATGACGCACTCCGGGAGCAGCATTGCGTTTGCTCTGATGATTCCAGCAAAAAAGATGGACTGTGCGTTCAAGACGACGATGGTACTTTATTTTTTTCTTTTTTGTGTATAGTTAGTGATAAGGAAGTAACAAAAAAGTAGAATTTAAAACGTAAATAAATTTCCGTCCAAGCAAATTAAAGAAAAAGATGTTCAGTTGCGCGTTCAATAACAAAAAATAATAAACTTTAACCGAACGAAATGTCAGAAAACAATTAGTAAATTAACATCTTCAGCAAGATCACCGATTCTTTATAGAAACTCATCAAGCTAACATACATTTGTTAAATTTCTGGCTATCAAATTCCCAAGCTTTGTTTTTAACAGAAGAAATTGATCCGCCAAGTGTCGTATATGAAGATCGAACAACAATGTGGATTCTGGTGGGCTTGGCTATCCTACTACTTGTTCTTGTTTCGTTCCTGTTGGGAGCGTATTTGTACAGGAAAAAGAAACAATCCCAGAGTCTATACAAAATGTAACATTGCAAATGTCCGGTGTTTTTTCCTCTTAACCACACAAAGATCAGTAAATCATTTAATATCTCAAAATTAAACAAAACCGATGAAGTAGCATCATCCATTTTATTGTAAAGACAATTCTATTGATCAGTGAATAACCAGTAACAAATTAGGCTGCATCTGAGGTTAATTCTATGGGTAGGAATCGAGGCCAATGCCAATACAATTCACCAGTTGATTGTCAACTTATGCAATAACACAAATAGCGCTTTTCTCTCTGTCCACAACCGTACTACGTTGTTTCTGTGACTATATAATATCGTAGATGCGTAGCCTGTACTGTATACCAAGATATTATATTATGTACGAGTATATTTATATTAGTTATTTGACGTTGGGTAATTCTCCCATAGCCTTATACATCGTATAATCGCATATCCATGCTATCCATGTAACCGTTACCACATATTCATCAATTATAACCAATCTTTCGCCGTGCGTTCGGGCCCTTTTACACAACGCAGTTGCTACTGAAGAGCCTTAGCTATAAGGCACAATAGCCTGCTAGCCACAAAACTCATTGAATGTGTAACTGCAACACCACGAAAAACGTTGGCGTTGTGCTTATACGTCATCAATGACGTACAATTTGTTACTAGAGGCTGTCCATGACGTGGCTACCAAGTGTGTTTAACCCAAATCGACAGAAATTGTTTAACAACCTGTTATAGTGTGTCGTTGCTGTAGTGATGTGGTTGTATCTCTGTGTGATTACGTAAAAGTGGTAGTTCGACGTATTGTGACTTAAGATGTGACGGAAAGGGTCAAATGCGACCATTCCGGTAATAAAACTTATAATTCAATCCAGCGTTTATTTGTCTGACTGGGCTTACGAAACGTCAGTCGGTGGTGGGTAGTTTCCCTTGCCAAACGCAAGTACCACAAACAACTGACACATAACATAATGCGATAACGCGGAAAATTGTAAGGGGCTGGGTAGAGAAACAAAGCTCGTAAACCATATTGTTCAGTAAAATCAATTAAAAGGGCAACGAAAAATCTTGTAAAACAAAACTATATTTTAAGTTTCAGAGCAACTCTGTGGTTGCGATATCTAGCTATAGGTTTCAAGAAATTTGTAGATGATTCCATGGGAGCTCACCAGTTTTACACAGCGGGTAATGTCTCCATAATAACCGCTACGCCAACTGAAACACAAAGAGACGCAAACATCACAAGACCACCGAAAGCATTACCCGGGCATTCCGTCTTCAGCTCACTGCCAACAACTAAAAGCCACCAAGCCGCTGCATGGAAACCGTAGTCGGGCGATCCAAGCGACTGTTTACATTTGACTACTTTGAGGTNACGTTTACGCTGCTTACAGATTGAATCGAAATAAATTAAAAGGACTGAATTTATTTAAACGTTACACTAATCAGAATTACAAAAAAAGTATTTTTAAACTCTACGTTGTGTACGGAAAAGTATTTTGTTTGTCACTGTATGACATGTTTCCTTGTTTGTTTTTTTATAGTGCTGCAGAACGCTGAAATATTTTAACGAAGTGCGAAAAATTATTACTAACTGAAACGTAAATACTACAACTGAAACCAACCAAAGTTATGAGATCCATGATTCTACTCGCCCTATTCGGCGCAGCCTTCATCAGTTGTGTCTCCGCCCAGATTGACTCCGGCGCAGGTAAGGCTGCGCTAAGGAATTTTACTAACTCGATTTTCTATTTTACTGTTCAATCCTTAATTATTAATTGTTTACAGTTTTCGTCGTGTACAACGTCACAACAAGTACTCCGGATGGGTCTGGAGGTACTATCACATCAATCGCAAGTGTTCAAACCCTCGCCTATGGAAACTTTACCGTCGCCAACATGTCAAGGGACACCATTGTGGCTGGAACAAACAATGAAGGAAGTGAGTTGATTGTTAATTAGTCAATTTCATCAGATTAAAAAATAAATCGTTTTTTTCTTAGTTTCCAACGTGTGCTCAACCACACTCCACCCTTGCGACACCAGCGCATCAGCATGTACTGACCGAGGGTTATCGTTGGTGGAATGCTCATGTAACAGCGGTTATAACGACACAAGCACAACCACGTTCTCTCCTTCATCTCTCATTCCTGCAGGAACGACCTGCTCGGGTAAGAAGTTGTTTAATAATCACCATCACAAAAATTCTAAAATTGCGTTTAAGATAGTTGAAAAGTAAAGTAATTGTGGGTAGTGATTTTAAATTTGACTCGGCGCAAATTTTGGTCGATAATTTACAAACTTCACTTTTGCGTAGATATCGATGAATGCGCTGGAAATGGCACGGTCTGTGGGGCGGAAACTGCTTCGTGCACCAACTCACCTGGAACTTATACATGCACTTGCAACCCTGGATATCAACTTAGCGCTTCAAAGGTTTGCGAAGGTCAGTTGATTGACACTTTTTCTATACATGTGCGAATCTGCGCAAAAGAATACCAGTGGACCTTGTCGTTGCAGATATTGACGAGTGCGCGAACCCCGCTTCGAACAACTGCAGCGGTAACGCTACTTGTACCAACAACCCCGGAACTTTTACTTGTAATTGCGATGCCGGCTTTTCTGGGGATGGAGTCACGTGTGCAGGTGAGAGTAAAAAATTATAGACAACCAAATTTTGAAAACTAATCAGGACAATTTAAAGATTTTGCCTTTGCAAAAAAAGGTTTAATAATTATTTAAATGCACTGCTATTCTCAAGACTTTCTCTTTTTCTGTTTTAATTATTTTTTTTTAATGTTATGTAACAAGGTTAAAAAATTCCCTCTGCTGAGGAGTACTTGAAACCAACGTTTTACTTTGTATTGCGTGTACATTTATCAGAACACCTAAATTACAAATTCTCTGCTAACAATTTGCCAACCAATTCAACAGACATTGATGAGTGCGTGGATCTGGGATACAATTGCGGAACCGACGGTACTTGCGTTGACAACGTCGGCTCCTACACTTGCAATTGTAACACCGGTTACGTGGTGAACGGAACCATGGACCCGATTACATGTATTGGTAAGCAAGTTACAATATAGACTTGGTCCATCAGCTACTTTTTTTGTTTCACTCGTTAGTAACGTTTAAATCGTTTTTTAAAAGACATGCAAAATGAAAATTACAGTATCCCGTAAAAATAAATCAAGTTTCAATTTAAAAAAAGTTAAATTAATAGGTTTCAGAGAAAATGAGAAAAACGTGAACCTTCATATGTAATCTGTGAAACGATTTGTTTCTTAATAATACAGACACTGACGAATGCGCCGACGGAAGCCACACTTGCGATGCCAATGCAATGTGCACCAACACCAACGGCAGTTTTACATGTGCATGCAACACTGGCTTCACCGGAACAGGAATGTCTTGCTCGGGTAAGAAGAACAAAACAGTCATACGATGGGTCGAATAAACTTAAAGAAAAACGCGTTATACGGTGTGACTAAATACAACTTACCAAAGCAGCACTGAACAGTATTAAATGCTGACTATATACAAAACTGAAAATAATGGTTTAATTTTAACAACACTGCATGAATGTTAATGGTTTAATAAGTACATAACATCAATGCCCTGCGGCTAGTGGAAATTTAAAAAATTTCCACCAAACTTCTAAAATTTAGGTAAATATCATTACCCCTATTGGTAATATAATGAACCAGGAGTCCCTTGCTAAAACACCAGCGCAATTTGTATTGAGCAGATATTGACGAATGCGCCGGAGCTCATGGTTGTCATGCCAACGCAACTTGCGCCAACAACGTTGGAAGCTTCGTATGTTCATGTAACACCGGATTTTCTGGCAACGGAACCTTTTGCGAGGGTCAGTGTTTATTTCGTATTGAAGTTCATGTCAAAGCAACGGTTTTATAACGCGTGTTGTCAAAAAATGTTCTTGGGTAACTGTGCTAGTTATTCCAGTCACATAAGCTAGTCCAAATTCCAGTAACACATATCAAGTGGATATAATGTAGTACAAGTTTTGCTATTTGTAATCCAAGTTGTGTGTGTACGTGACAAAGATTGTTGACAAACCGAGTATTCCGCAAAGGAATGACAAACACTTTTCACTACTTTAGAGAAATGGCAAGTACGGCGACCACGTATGAGGTAACATGGTATCGATAAACAAATGTTTTGATCTTTTTTAGCTGCGCGAAATGAGTACGACTACCGTGCAGTAATCACCGTTTCAACTGCTGTAACATCAGGAACAGCTTCCCTGGAATCATCGGTAGGTGTGCCTTCTAGTTTTAAGCAAAGCTAGCAAGCAACATGAATAGGGGGTAAAATGAGACGTGTTAGTGACATACTTTTTATTCTTTTAGATCAATGATTTCATTGGAGATTTAGCAAACAACACCGCCCTATCCTACCAAACTCTTGTAGTGACGGTTGAACAAGTTGCGAGCGGCACACCGAGTCAAATCATCGTGTT
>QXVZ01006916.1:0-11158 GCA_008931825.1 Phallusia fumigata
TGCTGTTTTGCAATCATCTGTGGGGTTTTTGCAATATATTTTTTTCAATCACCTCTTAGGGACTGTTGCAAACAATGATCTCATCAAAATTTTGCTTTGTTTTTTTTTAATCACCTACAAAGTTTTACGGCAACGTCAAGCCGTGGTTCATACGAGTCTACGTCCCCATTGTCACTGTTCTATTTAGGTTCGAACCCATTCGAAAAACAAATTTATTCTATCGATTACGAGTTGAAACCAAAGGTCAGAGTTATTTTTATTTAGCAGGGTTTGCGTTGCTGTGGTGTACATTTTTCTGTGACACTTTGTAACTACAGGCCCCATATATCGCTTTGTGTTGAAGTTGTAGTCCACAAACTTTCAAAATACATAATATCAAAATAGTAATGGCTGGTAGTGCCACATCGACCCAAAACAGCTAACAGAGTCATAACATTTCTGCTTGTAGAGTAACGTTTGTGACAAATAAAAGTATACCGCTGTTTGTGCAGGGTCGAAGAAAAATTGCTACCGACATTTTTTAGTATCACATTAGCATCGACAAACAATTTTGGATCGCACTTAACTGTATTGATCCGTAGGCCATAGTTAGGTTAAGAGTTTTGATAACCGACAAATATCACAAACTGCATGTCGTTTCATACGTATTCTCTTTTGACATTTGCAAAGTTTGTTTTCGTATAATTAGCTGCATACAGGAACACAAGATACGGACCTGAAGAGCAACTTAATTGCAAACATAACTACCAGAGAACTTGAATGTAGTGGATACATTTTGTCGATAGCGCGTGATCTGTGGATAGCGCATGACGGTAGCACACACATTCCCCCGTGCACATATAGACAAACAGAATGCACTTGACATAATGCCATATTTAAATGAAAAACCCATCAATTCTGACGCTTTCGCACTTCCTCCAACGAGTAACCTTTGGTATGCAAGTTATCTTTCTCAACAGTTCCTTATTAACTATCCGAAATCAAGTATTTATTCGTCATACTGTTCTGCGGTGATAACTCAACTGCATAATATACGCGGTATATTACCTCCTAACGAGTTTTAAACAGCTGCTGAAATACCCGAAACCGATCTGAATCTGCCACTACCTGACATGGGCAATTGTTTACATGCATCAAGAAAAATGGAACAGCACAACAAACTTCGAGGCCGAATTAAGGTGGTGAAAAAAGGTAAATACCCTGGGGCCTCGGAAGATAGAGACCGCCGAGAGGCAAAAATGACTGTTTTTTAAAGGGTGAAATTGTTTCCCATTCCTGGCGCACCTGCTTTCTGTTCATGCAATGGTCCTAGATATAATGGTTCCGAAAAACAACATTTTTACCTCTTATGAGTCGTCAAACACGTCGAGTGAAAACGTAGCCTCCCAAACGTAGATAACTCATGACGACCAATGCGCTGATAAGTAGAGATGTTCACAGAAGAATAGTTATATATTCTAGACTAGATGTTTCGATTCTCGAGTATCAAATCTAAATTACTTAATGACATGCAGGATTGCAGGTAACACTACATGAAAGCAAGACAACTACTCTTTTTCCTCTTCTGCTGCGACCACAAATGCAGAACAGCTACAAGATTAACGTCGCAACATATTTCCTGCTATTGGTCCAAAAGTCCACATGCTGGCGACCCCCCTGTAATGTATTCTTACTATTTGCAATGACATTAAACGCGAGGCCAAGTTCTATCCAAATAGAGAAACAAATGGCGCTGGGGCTACAGTGTCTGTAAACAGGAACTTCAGACAAATCGCGGATGTTTAGTCGCCGTTGTGGATAAAATAATATCAGCTTCCTACTACGAGATACCAACGTAAAATTTGGAATTCTAATATTCTACTTCAAACAAACCTAATTACGATTAATTATTAGTTTTCCTTCATCGCACATCAAATTGGAAAATCGTTGACAAACATGTACGTTTGTTCGGTACTACGGTATAGACCTTCTTAACTTCCGGAGTGCTTAGGGTTTTATAAAGCCATGACGCCTGTGTGACGTACAACACCCTCAGAAGTACCGGTAATTCTTAGGTCACATGTTTACCAGCTTATTTCTATTCTGAAAATCGCCAAACATTGTACTTCTTCATATGCAAGAAGGAAGTATAGTCAGCAACCACGACAGAATTGTTTCCGTTTGAAAATGGCGAAAAAACTCGCAGATGATCGATCGGGTTTAGTGCAGCATCCGTTCGCAGATAATGACCTTTAACGATGGACGGATGTCGCAACACGATTAATGGAAGCTGACAAACATCCTATGCGCTTTATACCGGCTCCAGGTAAATATATTTCGCCCGCAGGAGGTTGAAGCTTTTGTACAACGGCGCACAAATTAACCCATCAAGGCTTCGAAGAATTCCGCTAACGCTCTAATGTGGAGTTGATCGAATTCTCGGTACTCTGCGCTAACCAAAACAAACTGCTGCATAACAACACAAAAAAACTGGTTTGGCTTCCTCGCTGTGTTTAAGTGGCTTTGCCAGATAGGCTATAAAACAGGGGTGGATATTCTGGGGTAAAACGGTAGATTTTTTTAAAATTTGACTGGCGAGTGTGGACAAAAACTAGCAGACAAATCGCACACGTTTCAGATCCAATGCAAATGGCCAAACAAAAATGAATTGGATTGATCAATTGAACCTTTTTCATTCCCCTTTAACCAACACTGAATGCTAAAATTCCCTCAACAGGAAATTNACAAACCAAAAAAGAAATCTATTACTGGAAAAAATACACTTTAGTTATATTCTGTCTCTCTCTCTCTCTCTCTCTCTCTCTCTCCAAAACTTTCCTAATGAGAAAGTGCAAACCAGTGCTTGTGTGTAAAACATTTCTACATTTCGCAAACGTTGTCATCATCAGGAATGACTCAGAAATGCGGCGCAAAGTTACCTGTCGCGGTAGAAAAAGGCGCAAAACAACTGTTAAAAAGTCACTGACACAACCAACCGTTATTAAACTTTCTTGTGCATAAAATTACAACGAAATCAGCAAACATCATGTTTCACTGTCTCCACAACCTGCAGGCATTGTCACTTGAAAAACAAAATTTACTTCAGATATTGAGTAAAATTCAGCAGATGATCTTTCTGACTAACACAACCTAAATAACCCTCACCCTATCTTACGTATTACTCTTGGACACAATAAATGCTCGACTTTTAAAGCTGGGCGCTAACTATATATTTCAAAAACCCGTGACTGTGCAGTGTATTGCAAGTTGCGCCATTCAAGCACACGTGGTTAAACGCAACACACAACACAAGCTGGACGCCCTCTGTGCGAAAACAATAGCAGCTAGATTATGACATCACACCAGGCGCGTGCCTGCAGCGGCGAAAGCGGAAAGTTGCGCCCTAGATTCGACAGCTCGGAATGAACCGATCATCCACCGCTTACACCAACCGGAAATATCGGGCAGAAGAACGGACGTCCGACGCCTGCTTACGACTTGTGACGTCACAAAATGAGCATTGTGACGCGTCCCGGGGTCGTGCGAGGTCGAATCTGCGTAATCCCTCGGCAAGCGGAGAAAGGGATCAACACTCTGTCCGCGTTAATTAACAAACGGACATTATTTATTGATTTAAAGTCCTCTTCTCCCGGTAAACAAGCGCATACGGAATATAGACTGTTTCCTAAGCCTTTTTAAGCAGTGGTGGCGTAGGTTTAGATTATACTTGACCTTCCAAAGAGGTCACCCTCCACAAACCTGTTTGTTCCATTTCATTCTCGGTTGGTGAAAAACTGAACGCGTCATGCACGCACTAAGTCATCCGTCGAGCAACATGGCGCAATGCGGTTTCGCTGAATCAGTGTTTATGTTTGAAGTTGGGGACTTTAATTGGGGTCAACCCATCAGGTGCTCATGAACAAGAAACTTTATCCATACTGTTTTGACTCACGTACGCAAGAAAACGTCAATGCCAGTGACATATTTGTGCTTTTACACCATGGTTTAGGTTTAACAGAATATGCAATGATGGAATTTCAACGTTTACCCTTTCAAGAGTAAGGAAATAAAATCATACCAACCAAACGAATACAGGCTTATTTGACGTTTTACAAAAGACAGCTCTAACGGCTTGCATGATACATCGTTCTAAAAACCAACACTGATGTCATTTTCAACGAGGTGGTCCAAACTTGTTGTTATTTTTTACTAAGCGATTCTTCATTGATGTTAACACTTCTTTGGGACCCCTATACTGGATATGTTTACTGATATTACCACTATAAAATCCTCTTTAGTAAGACAACCGCAAGGTTTTCAAAGCTGTTTGCAATGGTTTTGTGTTGGCTACAGCACTTTCCAAACTATGAATGCAATTTTGGGGTCACGAAATACTTAGAAATTAAAAAAATAAAGCGTATCGGTTTCATAGCACAGTTGTTGTGTTGTTACATCACACACGATGCTCCTGACGTGTAGAACTGCTTAAATTTTTTTCATACGTTGATTCCTTATTAGGACGTATTTTGAACGTAGACAACTAAAAGAAAAAACTTTTTCAAATGAGGTCGCAAGACAAAGAAGTTGCGAACCCCTGTGCATGACCTGTTATAATCCTGACGAAATTTTTCTGTTTGGCCCCTTGAATTTTCTGCGGCTTCTGGCGTTGTTGAGGAAACAATCGGTCCCAAAAAGAAAGCTTCAACATGCAATCAAACAAGGTTTTTTGTGAGGTTGAGCACTGACATATTTTAAGTGCAGTCAAGGGATAGAACACGACATCACTATTTTAAACATCAGTCGATGTGTGGTAATGCCTTGGTTGACGGGAAGTCCAACACCACGGCACTACAAGGAGAAAAAATGATTTATTTTTGGCATAGTTGAGTGAAGTGGAAAACGATTGGTCAACGTATAAATGCTACGAGTAATTGCACAATATTTCCAATTCAAAGGAAGAGCATCAGCTAAAATCAAATTGCAACACCCGGAACTTGATTGTGACCAAAAAGACCCTACAAGCTCCAATTGCAACTGTCAACCATCACTTTGCGCCAACTTGCGGATTTAGTTTGTCACGAATCTGCGTCGGGAGGTGGCGCCACGTCCTCGGTCAAATGACGGAGATGTTCTTGCGATGACGTCAACAGCATTTTTAACGCGAGTAGGTGACGCTCTTGCATGCGTCTCGCTTGCTAAAAAGATCATATAATTATGAAAACGTTTAGTATTTGAAAAAGGTGTTTTTGCCAAGAAACATTTCCAGTTCCTTCATCTTTGATACAAGACATCCATGCAATACACTTTCAAGCCGTTGGAAATGTGGTTTAAAGCGGAAAATAACAAATCTGCCTGAATTTGTACTTCCAAACAAGCAAGGATTCGTAAAGATCTTTCAGCTGTGCCTTTTACACAACTGATACAAGAGATTTCAACCTTTGAACGTTTCTATAATGAAAAAACAACTTGTAAATTTTCAAGAACTGTGAAAATTCCATTTACCTCCTGCTCCTGCTTAACAGAGCTTTGCACAACTCTCTGAGCGTCTTCCACAGCTCGTCGTGTCGCATCGTTAAACTTTGAGAGCTCTTCCGCCATCAAGTGTCTTGTTTCATCCTGTTGACATAGAAACCCACATGTTGGTAGACCACATCAGCTAATGGGTACCTCATCCCTAAATGCTCTCAATCGCAGCCCTGTAAAGTTGTGTGGATATACCTAATGCAAGTCGATCAAAATAGGATGAAAATAAAACTTGTAGTTTGCAGTGTATAATATTTGGCCCAATAAATGCCGACCCTATGATTTAACGGTGTTGCAACGTGGGACACTTTTCTGTCCATTTTTCACAACCTTGTGTAACTTGGTAAGTTCCTCTATTGCCTCTTCCTTGGATTGCAAATCAATTTTTCGCTGCTTCTCAATCTCCTCGGCTATTCTCTCCTAGAAGTGAAAAACGAGAATTGACTCTGAAGCTCCGGACTATCAGCTCGAAGCAAAATTGACAGCCTTTATACCAGTGGTTCCCAAACTATGGCACGCGTCTCACTAGTATTTTTTCCCGTTCACGTCAATGATTGCAAATAAAATCCTTGTGCATCATAGTTTTGCGTTTATCCCGCGAACAATCTCGCAAAAAGTCATTAATTTAGTAGGTTAGTTATTGTGGTGAGTTAATAGCATTAAATGATTAAATGACGTTGTCCGTTTGTGATTCTGAACTTTTTTTCTGAAAATAGGTTGTGCGCGGGCACTGTACGATCCGAGAAATGGTACGGAAGTACATAAAGTTTGGAAGCCACTGCCTTACACAAACAAGGACGAGTACAAAAATGTGGATAGGTTAGAGTTAAAACAATGAAAAGGGCACTTATATAGACTGTAACACAAACAAATGGCACTATTGCCTACTTTCAGATGTTCTTCGACCGTTTGACTGGCATCAGAACACCTATCCACCACGTCCGTACATTGTGACGTCACAAATTCCTTGACGTCACGCTTGCAAGTGTCCAGCAGTTCGTCGACGGCGTTCGATCGTTTTGCGACCTCCTCAGCTATCCGATCGTCCATTGTGGATTGCTAGAAAATTACAATTTATAATTTACTACTGGTATTTACGAAAGGGTGCACTCCCAATTATAAACGTAACCGCCCGGGAGCTTATATGTTGATTTTGCTCTTAGACGTCGTCGCGTATTCTACTAAATCAAAGTCCAGTTTAAGTTAAATTAGAGGTATGCCTACGAAAGCAAGACGGATTTAAAAGTGGCCTCATTAAAAATATAACTGCCAGAGAACTTGTACTTAGTAAATGCATTGTAATGGACTTTGATTTAGTAGAATACGTGACGACATCTAAGAACATAACCTCGCACAACCATTAGCTGTCAAGATTTGGAAGTCAAGTGGAACGCAATTCAGAGCCTTGCTTGTGCCTTAGCTTTTAAGGTTATGCCAGCCTGTCCATGGTACAGTTTTCGGGTTGGGAACATCAACTGTGTCTCGCTTACTTGGAGTTCCAACAGTTCCACGCATTTCTGGGTGATTTCACCAAGCTGTTTTTCAAACTGGAGTTGTTGTTCCTTGGCGATTCGCGAACAGAGGTTTGTGTATTGTTCAGTCAATGCCTTCATCGACTGCAAGAAAAAAGTAAACATAAAATGCGAATTTTAACGATTGTGCCGGAAGTGTTTTGGGGTTAAACTAAAAACCCAACCGCCACATAGTAATAAATGGTAAACTCATTGTAATATTAGCAGGCGGTAGCTATGTTTTTCATTAAGCTGCTCGTTCAATTCTGTGTTGTGTCCCTGTGTTACATTTATGCGAAAGGCACCAGGCTCAAAGGCAGGGCTAGAAAAAATTTTCCGGGATAGCCAACAAAAATTTCCCGCCAGTTTTCAGCAAATCTCTAAGTTCTTATATGTAACAGAAATAATAAACTAATGGATGCTACATAAACGGCCAAAAATTTCCCATGAGTAGAACTAATTTCCCGGAGAGGAGCTTTCCCATTTTCCCCAGTTTTTCTGCTTTTGTACAAGACCAACGTCTTCCCAAAAAAAGCAGCGTTTTATTCCGAAGAGATTGAAGGTTAATTAAGAAAAGCTGGTAAAGATTGGACACCAGCAATAAACTGTCTCAACAAACGCTAGCGCAAAAGTTTGTGTGCAAACCATGGGTTAATGTTTATCGCTTTGTTTGTAACTTCGCAACTGTAACACACTTTACCTTTAGATGCGCTACATAAAACCGATTAGCGGATACAATACGAAGCTATTTAGAGCGCTTTGAGTAGGCTTGAATGCCGTAGTAGACAAATGCCCGCTATGAAACCACTGAAAAATCGTGTCGGCTGCTGACACAATTACACGAAGCAGGCCGATTGCATTGATGAAATCACTAGTGGTCCAATACTATTGATCGATACAATTTACACAGGCAGCCACACTGTGGTATTAAACTAACTGTAAATGTCGACTGTAGAAAATCGGACATCTCTTTGGTTGACTGAATCCAGACACTGATAACTAATGGATAAAGGGTGTTTATATTCGAAATATAGTTTTACTTGTTGGGCCTCGTCCTTCACTTGTCCAATTTCCTCATCCCTTTGTTGACTTAAACATTCAATCTCTTTACTATGTTCCTCTTCTCTTCTCGCAATGTCCACATTTAGTTCCTCGACAGTGTTTTTAAGTTCTTTCCGAATGTCGCTTACACTCTATTTGGGTTGAAGAATATTGAAATTATGTTTGTGTATTTAACTGGTAACAAATGAATCTGGTAACAATCAAATGCTTGTAAAATATGTTGAATATTGGTCAAACACTAAACACACTGTTAAAATGCTATTTAGTTGAAATTGGAAGGTAAAACTTGTTGTCAACTATAAGTAAACAATAAAACGGTTTTAGCTCATACCAATTGGTTTGTGAAATAAAAAAGCGTTCAGTTTTCACACTATGGGAAATTTTTCAATTTTTTTTAAATGGCTGCCTTTGCAAACAGTTTTTGGTTTTCATACATACTATATGTATTACCAAAAGATACTCTGTACTTTCCTATTTAAAGGCTACCAAAAACGCTCTACCCTTAGAACAAGAGTCATTTAAACTCAAATCACATCACAAGTTAAGAAATTAACATTATTTGGTTTCAAAAGTTCCAAAACATTTTAGACCAGTTCAACAGAGTGCAGTTTATTGACTGAAATTGATAGGCTTGCCAACCCTAATTGAAATGTATTTAGAGGAAAAAGACTGTAAATGACAACAGGACTATTTTTATGCTATTCTACATATTTGAACAGTAGCCAATGGCAATGCAACATACTCTAAGGAAACCTTTAGCAACAGAACCACATTAAAGGTTTTGTGGACAAATTACAATGTTTTAAAAGCTTTTATTTAAATGTTTCGTTAAAGTGATCTTCAATTTACCTTTTCTGCTTGTTCTTTTAGGATCAGAACATTATCCAACTTAGATTTTAACTCTGCAACAATCACACTTTCCTTTTCAACTGCTGGTTCATTTGGTGGGGGGAGTGTAACTTCAGGTGCTGAGAAAAAGTAATTTGTACAAAACCAGGAAAAAATAATTCAATAAAGTTGCACATTACAAAACCAAGTCCACAGTAAACACTAAAGGCATACTAAGTTATGTTATTCAATTAAGCAAAAAATCAACAACATATTTTGACAGGTAACAGATAATGTCATGGAAAACTTAAAGCCTTAAACAGTATGTGAAGGTTTCCAAGATTATCACAACAAACTGTTAATTACCAGCAGTTGAGCCACCTCCAGTATTGACTACTGATCCATCATCTATTGTCTTTACATCATTTTTTTCAGTGGGCAGTGCCTCACCGCCAAAAATATCAGCAAAAGGATCATCAGTGCCAGCCACTTCAATTGCAGGGGAAACTGCTTCGTTGTCCCCCTTTGTTGTCTGGTCATGACCTGTAGAGAGACCAGTTTTAGCACAGTGATTTATTTTGTGAAAAGAACGCGAGTGGTGATCACTGCAACATATATTAAGTAGGCTTTATACACAAGGAAAATGCCCATGGAGTTATTGACATTTAATACTCTTAAGCAATTTGTGCATTTTTATGAACCCACTAAAATGTACACACATGCTAAAAAAATATACCTTCGAATAAATCTGTTTGTTGTTTGTTAGAGTTGAGATTGTCCCCAGATGACATCTGCCTAAACAATAGGCCTCATTTATTAGCTTTACATTTACTTTGTTATGTTAATTTTAAACCACACAAAAAGTATAAAATGTAGTGCAAGATAACTACACACATTGTGAAGTGAAACACAAACTTACACTTACTGGTTTTCCTCCTTAACAGTTTCCAAAATGTTTTGTTCAATATCTGATTTATCTTGTCCAGTATCAGATTCATTAACCTGAATATTGAAAGTAGTTTATATATCCGCTGTGAAGTTTTTAATTAAAGGAACACATTGACTTCAGGTTTAGGCATACAATTGTCATTAACATACACATGGCATTTTGACTAAATATTCGAACCTGATTGCGTGTGTTGATTGCAGGCCTTTTATCTTGCTGCTCAGTTGATGTTGGCACAGCTGAAAACAATATTTATGATATTATTTTATAGTAGTGTGGGTTTAAAAAAAAGTTCTACCTGGATAATAGCATGAAAATGAGGAGTAGGCACAGTTAAAGGTGCAGGTGCCCAAAAGTTGTTGGGATTTGATAAGTTGGCCATACAAACATAAGACAGAAAGTAAACCTGGTTTGCAACCAAAACAGGAATCCCAAGGATACCATGATTTTACACCCCTCTGTAAGTACCAACATAGACCAAGTGTGAAAGGCTGGATTTAAAAGTTCTATAGGTTCATGTGGCTCACAGGCTGCATTTTTTCGATGTTGGGTGTTAAAACAGAAAGTTTTTTTGTAAGTCAAAAAAACTCTGATGGCTGAAAAATGCTGGTGATGCAGGGCAAGTCTGACTAGGGTTACAGAGTTGGAGTCAGCTGAACTTCATTAAATACGAGGAGGTGGAGTTGGAGTCAGCTGAACTTCATTAAATACAATGTTGCTAAATTTTATTCTCAAACTGAAAATGATGGAAAGGTGTTGGCCAGTGGTTTTAGGTCATTTTTTTAGTTCTGCAATTTTGTCAAAAAGTCAACTTTAGGAGTCAGAGGCATGCCATTAATATTACAATTCAAGTGTCGAAGTCAGACCTATACTTTCAGACTCTGCAACACTGTTGCTGTGTTGAGGATTAATATCCATATCCTAAAAATTGCATACTTGTGACTTGTTGTGGCTGCGACGTTAAGAGCCATGCGGGCGCAGATGAGCTGCTGGAAGATACGGTGGACCCCACAGGACTTCCAACATCTGCACTTTCAAATGTACCAAAATCATCATCATCCCAATCGTCAGCCATTATGAGCATTAAACCTATGTTACTATGCAGGTTTGCTAAATAGGTGAAAGAAATAAAGACATTGGAGGATAGAGCACAGCAGCTATTACATTACACATATACAACAGACATTTGTATGGGATATATGACCCAAATGTGTTTAACAGTTGGTCACAAAATGTCTTTAGTCACCGGGGTCGCCTTGTACACACATTGAAATACCACAAGCACATTAGAACAGAAGGTTGAACACAA
>QXVZ01006920.1:0-28935 GCA_008931825.1 Phallusia fumigata
GCCATGAACCAACCAAGAACCACAAGACCCATCATCACCAACATATTGATTTGTGGTGCGTGGTCAGCACCAGATGTAGTTGTTGCATTTGTGGTAGTCGTAGTTGTGGTGGTTGTGGTCGTTGTTGTAGTAACAGCAGCAGAGTTGCAACCGTCAGTGTCACAGCAATATTCAATACAGCCCGCAGCCCTGCATGAAAAGATGTTTTTGTCATCTTGCTGTATAAATATTGAATTTATAGTTGTTTTTTGACATGTCGCAATAGTACGTATTAATATGAAGCCAACGGCCACTACACCAAGCATCCCGTATTATTATTTTTTGAGGAACTTACCCATTGCAAAGCATAGTTCCATTGTTACATNCAGCTGCCGTGCTGCAAGATCCAACTATCACCACTGTATCTGTATCTAAACATATGTTACGGTGTTAGACAGGGTTCCAGAGACGGCATTCTAGTAATACCAGGAATCAGAGTCGAACTTTATACCTTCGACCTTTCAACCCTGGTGTTAGAGTCGTTCCTAATACTTGACGTTTTATCGTTTTTAATGAGAATTCTGTGTCCCTGTGTGAAACTTTTAGTTAAAAATCTTCACTATGAATTTAGGTTGATTGCTTTACACACAAATCAATGCCAATTGATGCCTGGTTGATATAATTAAACTCGATTACATTTTTTACGTCGACATGTCATCACTGTGGTGTCAGTTTACCTCCACTTGTGGTCGTAGTTTGCTTTTTTCCACACATTTCACCAGCAGGGCAACGCTCTGGTGTCAAGCTTCCAGTTGCTGCTGCAGTTCCAACTTGTGTGGTCATTCCAGTCAAACATTGTCTTGCTGTTTGTGTTGCTACTGACAATGTGTTACATCCATCAGCGTCGTTGCAGCAAGCTGATACACAATTTCTGTAATGAAAACAATTTAGTATCCGAAACAAAACTGCAACCGTTATTTAAATCTATTAGTAGTTGTTCTGTATGTGTGTGGAATGTTTGTAAAATCTTTTGGTGTCAGGAAACATAAAACCGTTGGTCTAATTTAAAAAAAGTTAATCATTAATCCCAAGGCTCTTAACAAAGTAAGGTTTTCAGTTGCACCAAACATCATGATTTAAAAAGTAAAGGCTGATCTTTAAAATATTGAAGAGTAAAATGTAGATTTCCACTATTTTTGTTTTGTTATTTGGACTCTGTCTTTATTTTATCAACTTAGCTTACGTTGTGCACGAAGTTCCTCCACAGGTCGCTGTTCCAGCAACACAAGCTCCAGCGACCGTCACAGCAGTCCCTAAATATATTTACCCAACTTCAATGTTTAACATGAAACTTAAGCTTTTGGTAACAAATAAAATAAAATTTATCGACAAAAGGAAAACTGACCGGAAGTCGTTTCTGTTCGCTGACATTTATTTCCCGCAGCGCACGTCTTAATTGTAGTGAACACTCCGTTGGTATTTGGTGCTCCAGTTCCACAGCGAACCACGTTTATTATGTCCGATACAGGAAGACTGTTGCAATTGTCCGCATCGTTACAACATGCCGAGATACAGTTACTAGAAAAGAAGGGCATATGTGTCTGTGTTATTCCATCACAAACGCAGTCAAGATTACGGGTATTGCGAGCAACTTACTCGACTCCAGTGCAGAGTAAATCGCATGCATCTTGAGTCTGACACGAACCCTCAGTAGCACCTGTGAGAAGGTAGTTTGTAACATACAAAGAGAAAGGGTACTGAGGGACAGTCTGTTAAGCTGCATTGGCCAATTTTTACCATTAGCAAGTTTTTGCGACGCCAATGCGACAGTAACGACGCCAACTCGTGATGCACAAAAAAAATAGAACAAGGACTTATATAGCGGCTTTTTTAAATTGCACGGGGCGTTTATTTAAAATCTGCATTGCAAATATTTTATTTCGGACAGTCTGAATTATTTACCTGTGTGTTACCAAAGCACAAGACGTTTTACCATTTGTGATTTCCGTTCTCGCGCATAGCTCGTTAGCCGCACATGTCACGCTTGCAGTGAGACTTCCACTTGTTACAGTTCCACTCGCACATCGCAACACAGTCGCCATCTGAGCAACCGTTCGTCCGTTACATCGGTCTGCGTCGTTGCAACTCGCCGATACGCATCCACTGTGAAGTTATTTGAGTTTTGAATTGGTTAAATGATGTTTGTTTTACTAAGTGCTTATAATAGCATAATTTAGGTTTAATTACAAAGCAGTGCATGTTTACACACTTAAAAAAACTCTGTAATAATGGAAAGCTACTTACTCTGCATCAGCACAAAGACTGTCACATTCGCCTGGTGTTGAACACCTTCCAGAGATGGCACTTCCTAAACAGATGGGAAAAGTTTTTAGGTAAAAAAATGGTTTTCATCAGGAGTCGATATTAATAAGGAAACTTTCAATAGCACTTGTATTCTTTGTGGCAATATTTAGTAAAACTTTTTACCAGTTTCGGTTCTGCTGCAGAGGTCTCCAACTTCACAAAGTGTTGTGGTAGTCAGCGACCCACTAGTTACATCACCGGTCATACATGTCAGTCTGTTCCTCATCTCGGCAACTGTCTGGCCGTTGCAGTTGTCCTCGGCACAACAAGCCGAGATGCAGTTGCTGGAGAAAAGTATTTGTAACAGTTACGTGTGTCCAATAGGCAACATCATAGGAAAATAATTTTGTTCATGGTTTCACACACACTTACGCACACACACACACACCCACACGCACACGCACACACACTTACGCATCGGTTCCACAGAGAGCATCACAGTTGGCAACTGTAGCTTGACACGAAAAAGTTGACGTTATTCCGCCTGCAACAAATTCATGTTAGTTATGGTGACTTCTGATGTACTTAAATTCATTAGGTTTATGCACCAGACCCTAAAAGAAAGCTATTTTATCGGAATAAAGTCCCAGAAACGGTTGTTTGCAGCAAGACAAAGATCAAAAATCCTGACCAGGCTATATGATCATCGCTGATCTCTGTTTTGTATGGCAGGGGTCAGTAACCTAAGGCCCGCGGGCCAAACCCGAACGCAGCCGCTTTGCAAACTGCGTATGAAAACTACCTCATTAGAAACTACAATTTAACGTCCCCCAGTCGTGTTGAATAAATTGCGCTTAACTTACTCTCTTATGGCGTTGTGAGCCCCCGCCGCAAAACATTACATACGATGTAGCTGCAGCCTCGGCCCATTGTGGCCTTAATTTTTTTCGCAGCTATTTTCAGCTTGATGATTGCTTTAGCGCCATTGTGTTGCTGCGATTTCTTTTCACTAAGCAAAACTTAAACCCCATCGCACTTGTCCGTTGCGCAAAAAGTTTTAGAACAGCTTATAAGCTACCCACAGCTTGGAACTAGGAAAATCAATGGGACTAGAAGCTCAAAATTGTTGTTTGGAGTTTTTCAATATTTATTGGGCATAGGGGTTCTGTGCGTCAAGTCTGCTACAGGTTTCACACAACAAAGTCTTACTTGCAGCGGTCACTTCCTTCCGACCGCAAACTTCATCCGTTGCACAAACTTTCAGTTCTGTCCCATCCAGACAAGACAGGCGAGCATTCAAAGCGTTGATCTCAGCCACTGTTCCAGAATTGCAATCGTCAGCATTATAACAACATGCAGATACACAAGGGTCCCTACGCAAGCGTAAAACTGCATCACAAACTGATTTTGATTGTAACTAGTTTTTGTCAACTTACGATGGACTATCGCAAAGTGTGGCGCAGGCACATTGAGCTTGACAGGATGCAGTTGTTGTGGTGGTTCCTGGACAAAAAATACCAAGTTGGTTTTGTTGTAATCAACTACAAAGTATGCCATGTCAATCTGGTGCGCGTGTGTACCCACCTCCGGATGGAGTAACTTCTGTTTTGGCGCAGACTTGTCCGGCTGTTGCGCAGGGCGTTGATGTTGCTAAGCCACCACTTCAGACGGAACATGACATAACGTTCATTTTTACCGTGGTCTGGCTGTTGCAGTCATCTGCGTTGTTGCAACATGCTGATACGCAAGGGCTGTGGTAAAAATAACAAGTAAAGCTTTATCCCACTGAAACTAGGTTACTGGTATTAGTTTTGCAATTTATTGTTATCTGCAATTCATTGTGCTTGTGCATCTAAAAGTTAAAGTTGTCTTGGTGCATCGATTTCTTTAAACGTAGCGATATAATGTGACGTTTTTGACGTTGTTTTGTTGATTCCAGCATGTTGTTGTACTTACTCAGATTCGCTTGCACACAGATCACAATCGATTGCCGTTTCAGCTGTGCATAATCCTGTCGATGTTGTGAAACCACCAGCTAAAATATAACATAAAGCGTAAAACCTTATAATTATATCATAATCCTTTGTGACTGATCTTACCTGGGGTTACTTCCCTTCTTCCGCAAGTCTGGGCGGCTGTACAAGCTGCACTGGTCCCGGCAGCTACATCCGTGATGCAGTTGACAGTTCCAATGATAGCAAACACCATAGCATTGTTGCAATCGTTCGCATCCTTACAGCACGCTCCCACACATCCTCTAAAGTCAAGAACATGCTTTGAGTTTTTTTAACAATAGGCTTTTTTGTCATGGGAATCGTGGCTTAGACACAAGTTTATATCTACTTTTTGTAATTTGTTTTCTACAAACTTACGTAACACCAAGACATAGATTGTCGCATGCAGTAGCTGTTGAACATGATCCGACTGTCACCACCGTTGTAACACTATTTGCTAAAATATAAAAAAAATTAGTTTGTGTCACGTTAGGAGATGGGAGGGTTGAAAACACCCGAATCGAGAAACAGAATGTTCATGAACAAGAACGACTCAGATTACCCGCGTTGAGATTTCAACCCACGACTTCGGGGTTACACATTTTATGTTCGACATTTTATTGTTGTGGGCCATTAAAAGTTCTAAAAGGCTGAAGTCCGATGTTTTGTGGGTTCAAGTGATTTATTGTGGTAACGATGATTTAAATGAAAATGTAGCACTATCAATTTTGTTAACCAGCCTACCAGTTGTTGATGTTTCGGTTCTTGAACATTGATAGTTTGCCGGGCATGTTCCTACTGTGAACGATCCAGTTGCGTCCGCAGTTCCAACTTTTGTGGTTGATCCGATCGAACAATCCAAACCATTTGCAACACCACAAATCACCACAAACACAATCATTCCTCGAACAAAATACATTTTTTGGTCTGATGTTGGTATCAGTCGATATTTAAGACAAGTTCGTCGCCAATTCTGTTTCCAATGTATAGAACAACGTATAAGTTTTGTATGCTGAACATAAATTGTATCTGATTCCTTTATAACTTTTAATGCCCGAATCAACAAAATTGACAAAGTCTACTCTCAGGTTCCCTTAGTGGCATCAGCTTTGGGATTTGAAGTATAACTGGGAACCTATTCTGATTCTCTTAACAAGCATTTTAAATTTTAACCCGTCAGCAGAACTGTTATGCCACTTTGCAGGATTTAAGCTATCTTTGATACGTAGATTAAATCTGAATTATACGAACTTTGCGTTTGGCGCGGAACAATGGCGGATGCAGTAAAATTGCGGTGGGGCGACCGGGCGTTGACAAAATTGGTTGGTAAAAAAAGAAACTGTTTCAATGGTTTTGTACGCCATGCAAACATAAAATGTCGGGAAATGAACCAAAAACTGTCGTTAATTTGTGCGCAGGTGGTGCTGGCGCGAAAGGCACAAAATGTTTTTGTCCAATTATTATTTGAGAGCAAGCTGACCCTGTCCGCTGTTATTTGTCTTCGCCATCAGCACAAATTTCTCTTAACACATCTTGGTTTACCACAACATAACTGGCGCCAAGATTCATCACAAAATTTGTTAAAAAATAACTTTAAACGTGAAAATCGATACTTTTATTCCTCATCACGTTGTAGCATTTCAACCGTGGGCCGTAGTGAGCTGGAGAGCCGCGTAATTCACTGAGCAAAAAGTTGTCGCGCACAAAACAAAGCGAGACCGCGGAAATCAGTTCGACTGCCGACGTTACGTTGCGAATCAACTTTTACCGTTAGAAGTTGGAGTTTAAAGCCATAATCATATGAGTTCTGTTTAATACGCAATTCTATACTGGTTGGTGTTGCAACGTAATGTATCACATTTGGATGCAACAGCATGAACGGATTCCCAAAGGTTAAATATAAAATTTACTGATTTTTAAAGCACCCTAGGTTTAACGCGCACCTGTCTGCAAAATACACGACTAACATAAACAAGCGAACTAGACCGGGTTATTACACTTGCTCACTCAACGTTTATACAAGTTTTTTTGTCCAGAACGTCCCCACTTTTATTGAATGCAATTTTGACTAAAGTAATAGTTTTTCTCATCAGGTGTTACTTATCCCAATGGATAATGCCCGGGCGTTAACCATCGATTGAATGGAGTTAGATTACCCTTGGAATACTTAGCTCTATCTTCGCTATCCACAAAACCTTCGACAAGTTCCGACATCATGTAAGAACGTTTAAGCGGTTTCACTGTCGCAACAAATTCAACTTTTACGTCTCTTACTTCTTTAAAGTAGTTTTCCAACTCCTGTTTATCATGGCCGTTCTTCGAAACACGATATTTTTATGCAAAACCGAAATCATAACTTTTAGAAACCGCTGGTAAGCCCAGTCGATGGCTGAAACTTGTGGAATAGCAAACTAAAACCAATTTGACTGCTTGTATTTAAAAAGTGGTTTGTAATAGCTCATGTTGAGGGCGACACTTAATAATGTTTGTGCACTTCCATGATCGGGTGATGTCACATAATCCGCGGCAATATCATCCCCGAATACCCGCAAAACCTCTAGCTATAGTCACGATACTACAGTCCATCGGCCGAAAGTCATCAAAACATCGTATTTATTCTCCACCTCGACTGCTTGAAACCAGGTCAGCACAGGGTTTTTATTCACGCAGCAGACTTACCAAAATAAACTTGTCTTTTCCCTCCCAATAAAATCGGAAAATATTTTCTAAACATCCCACGATCGGATAAACAAGTTTGTGTGCGAACGTGTGGAGTTTTTGTCACTGTATGCTGTTAACTGGTTGTCACGGCAGGGATTGTGTTTCGTCATATCGTGTTAATTATAGTTGGCTTTCATGCACCATTCCTTCCTTTTTCGATCGTATTTCCGATGTTTGGGCTTGCAAATGCTTGAACCACAAAGCTTCAACAAAGTATCACCAACAAACTAATAATTTGTTCAACCAGTCACCGTTGCTATGGTAACTAATTGCGGAAGTTATTTCGGTAATTGATTTTCTACAGTGCTTTGTGTGTAGTTGCCGCCGTAGCTGTAACTATATTTCCCAACTAAAAAATAGGAAGGTCACTAAAATTGATTTTGTCCGAACATGAAGTTACACACAAATACTGCCTTGTACCTTCTTATTGAGACTGTTTTAAACTGTCAATTATTATGTACGAGCTCTGAACTGTTGTGTTTTAGGATTACAAAAGAACTATTATTTCATTTTCCCAAGTGTAATTTAAGCATCGTATTTACAGGACTACTCTAATATTTGCTGCTGTCGGTCAGTTTCAGATTACAGGCATTTTTCACACTCGTAAATTGTATTTAGCAATGTCAGAACCGAACGTTTTTGGCATGTACAGAATCGATTAAGCTTTGATATAACACTGAGACACATCTTACATTTACACATTTCACAGTAAGTTTAAATCCATGTGCAACATAAGAAAATGAATAAAACTTGGATATATATTCTCAAATCACACAAACACAGTAATACTAATGTATTGGGAAATGCATGGATTAAGCCATGAACCAACCAAGAACCACTAGACCCATCATCACCAACATATTGATTTGTGCTGTGTGGTCAGCACCAGATGTAGTTGTTGCATTTGTGGTAGTAGTAGTAGTGGTGGTTGTTGTGGTAACAGCGGCAGAGTTGCAACCGTCAGTGTCGCAGCAATATTCAATACAGCCCGCAGCCCTGCATGAAAAGATGTTTTTGTCATCTTGCTGCATAAATGTTGAATTTATAGTTGTTTTTTGACAGAGCAATAGTACGTATTAATACGAAGCCAACGGCCACTACACCAAGCATCCCGTATTATTATTTTTTGAGGAACTTACCCATTGCAAAGCATAGTTCCATTGTTACATTCAGCTGCCGTGCTGCAAGATCCAACTATCACCACTGTATCTGTATCTAAACATATGTTACAGTGTTAGACAGGGTTCCAGAGTCGGCATCCTAGTAATACCAGGAGTCAGAGTCGAACTTTATACCTTCGACCTTTCAACCCTGGTGTTAAAGTCGTTCGTAATACTTGACGTTTTATCGTTTTTAATGAGAATTCTGTGTCCCTGTCTGAAACTTTTAAAGTTAAAAGTCTTCACTATGAATTTAGGTTGATTGCTTTACGCACAAATCAATGCCAATTGATGCCTGGTTGATATAATTAAACTCGATTGTATTTTAAACGTCGGCATGTCATCACTGTGGTGTCAGATTACCTCCACTTGTGGTTGTAGTTTGCTTTCTTCCACACATTTCACCAGCAGGACAACGCTCTGGTGCCAAACTTCCAGTTGCTGCTGCAGTTCCAACTTGTGTGGTCATTCCAGTCAAACATTGTCTTGCTGTTTGTGTTGCTACTGACAATGTGTTACACCCATCAACGTCGTTGCAGCAAGCTGATACGCAGTTTCTGTAATGAAAACAACATTAATACAATTACACACTAGAAGTCTGGGAAATTACTTTCTGATTATCAGTTACGACTTAAAAATGCGCCTGCAAGTTTTGCAAGCCGAATGTTTGTGAGCATTTTTTGGCATTTAAATACCATTTTGTACTCGGAATCGGTAAATCGGACCTACAGTTTACAGTTTGTTGTTTCAGTATTTGATTTTTAACTCATCTGTGCCATGAATAATTTTATTGTGGTTTGTCAAATAATGTCAACTTACGGCGCACTGCATCCAGTTCCACACGTGGCATCCCCAGCAATGCACGATCCTACAGTTGTAACAGTGTTGCCTGAAAAATTAAACCCAATGTTTTTCATGTGCTGGTTAGGGAAAGTGCTACTTGTAGGAAATAATTAATACCTGAAGTTGATTCAGTTCGCTGACATTGCTGACCAGCTGTGCAAGTCATAGTTCCAGTGAGCGTTCCATCTGTTACTGATCCGGTTCCGCATCGCAAAATGTTTTTCATTTGTGTTACTGTTTGTGTGTTGCAGTTGTCAGCATCGTTGCAACATGCAGATGTACAACTTCTGTAGATTTGAGATAATGCATAAAAACCTTATACATAAACCAACAGCAGCATGTAGTGGCGTATCCGAATGGTTCGAATTTTTGCGGCCTGTGGTGACAACTAAACTTACGCGACTCCAGTACAAAGTAAATCACATCCAGCTTGAGTCTGGCACGAACCCTCTGTGGCACCTAAAGAAAAACCAATTCATACTTGAGTGAGAAAACATGTACACAAGTGTTTCTGTGCTATTTGCATTTTTAACTAAACTTGTTTTTTATGTCATCTTAGTTGACGCTCTATTTTTACACTAAACACTAGTTTTACCTCCACTTATTTCCGTTCTTGCACAAAGCTGGTTAGCGGCACAAGTGGTGGTTGTAGGAAACGCTCCATCAGCCAATGTTCCAGTTCCACACGCTATTGTTGCTTCAATATCAGCAACTGAGACTCTGTTGCAGTTATCTTTATTGTTGCAACACGCTGACACGCAGTTGCTAAAAAATACATTAAAACTGATTTTTGGGGTTCCAAGGAAAGGATAAGTGTTTCTATGCCTCTCTTTTTTACCTTCATGATCAGCACACTTTAAAGTGTTCCCATATTAACTAACCAACCAATCAATCAATTGTTTAACCAATCAATCAAGTAAACGTAAAGTCAGCTCAATGTTACCAGGTAATTAACATTACGCTTTAATATTAGTGAGATTCTGACGTAATACTTACTCAATTCCGGCACATAGGGGGTCACAAGTGGCGACCGAATTCTGGCATGATCCAACTGTTGTTACAACCGTACCATCTGTAAAAACATATGGTGTTTTGTAAAAGTTCATTTGGGCTGAAAAATGGGTGGATTGCTAATTGTGACAATATCGAAAGACCAATTAGTTGTGTGGCTGAAACAAAATTTGTTGGCAATGCATACTTTTCAAATGGTTGTTTGAGAATACAGAATTCAGTTGCGGTTTTTATTTATTTCTTTTCGTATTTTAGAAAAGAGTTTTATTAATAATACATGAAACGCAGATTATTGTGGTGAAACGTTTATATAATCTTTGCTGTTTTGACAGCACTTAATTCTAAATTGTTTGTGCAGTATAACATGTTGTTCTAATATGCTTTGTGGTTTATTGGGCCTACCGCTCTGCAAATTTTTTACCTGTCGTTTCTGTTCTTCCACAAATCTGGTTGGCTGTGCAAATTGTAAATGTCAACACTCCAGAAGCAGCTGCAGCTCCATCCTTGGTAAAAGTTCCCACCATACAAACTCTGAGGGCGTTTGCTGCTGTTATCTGAGCCACTGTTCCCGAGTTGCAATCGTCGTTATTAGAGCAGCAGGCTTCCACGCAATTTCTAGCAAAACAATTGGAGATGAAATATATTCATATGCTGGGAAAAATATCTGTTAACTTGCGGTGTATTTCCACAGACACTGCCACAATTGGCTATTGCTTGGCATGATGCGGTTGTATCTAAAAATGCAAAGTGGTTTGAGGTGAATATGTGGGAAAATGCTAATGTTGCAACGTTTCACACCTCCATCGGTTACTTCCGTTTTGGCACAAACTTCGCCCGCTGCACAATCTTTTGAGGCTGCTGCATTTCCAACCCCGTCGAAACAAGATAATTTATTCATTTTAGCAACAGTTTGACCATTGTTCCACGTTGTTGTTGCACATTTTTCCTGTTTTCCTGCCGCGCTAAAAACTTCCACAAAGTGTGTGGAAACGATCGGGGCTCGGCCTTATATTCTCATCACCGTCGCGTCCCGATCTATTCAGCGGAGATCAATTACCCCAAACTTTTTCCTCTGCTCGATTCTGAACAAAAACTTCGAAACTTTCCGCTTCTGATCGCGTATTTTCCTCGTTGTATGGCAACGTGGTTTATCTTGTTTACCGCCAGTTGTCAGCCAGGTTGCCAAGTTTACGCGTGGTGCCATGTTGCTTAGGGTTTATCAGACTTTTGCTTTACATTTGTCCAAACCTACTCTTTACATGAAGGTGTCGTCATACACTGCGGTATAAATTTGTGACAAAAGCATTTTGGGTGGTTGTTTAAATGACGGAAAGGTTTTTATTTAGACGAACGCCATGTTACAATGTTACACACGTTGCTCTGTCTGTGTGTACACGGTAAGGTGGCATGTTGGCCAAAACCTTTTAGTCTTTACAACTCGTTACAGGCATAGGCGCATTTGCATTTGCTGTAACTGATAAAAATACACATTTGTCTCACACAACACTTTATTAAAACCCCAGTTTTTTGGCATGTACAGAATCAATAAGGCTTTGTTATAACACTGAGACACATCTTACATTTACACATTTCACAGTAAGTTTAAATCCATGTGCAACATAAGAAAATGAATAAAACTTGGATATATATTCTCAAATCACACAAACACAGTAATACTAATGCATTGGGAAAAGCATCGATTAAGCCATGAACCAACCAAGAACCACAAGACCCATCATCACCAACATATTGATTTGTGGTGCGTGGTCAGCACCAGATGTTGTTGTTGCATTTGTGGTAGTAGTAGTAGTAGTAGTTGTAGTGGTTGTGGTGGTTGTGGTGGTTGTTGTGGTAACAGCGGCAGAGTTGCAACCGTCAGTATCACAGCAATATTCAATGCAGCCCTCAGCCCTGCATGAAAAGATGTTTTTGTTATATTGCTGCAGTGGTATTGACTTTGAAACTGTGAAATGTCGTTTTCGATTTACGCCGTAACCTGAACCTGATTGTTGGGTGTTTCTGTACTTAGCGGCCAGTTAAAAGTTAAACCAACTTACCCATTGCAAAGCATAGTTCCATTGTTACATTCAGCCCCCGTGCTGCAAGATCCAACTATCACCACTGTATCTGTATCTAAACATAAAGATGTTAAAGATGTTGATACGTATTTGTGAGCCTTCAATTGTCAGCACGCTTCATTTTGACTATAACCAATCAACCAAGCACATTAGTCGGTCAATGTGATTTATAACTATGTTCAGTTTAATTGCTCCGGATTTGCCAATGTAGATTGATTGCAAGTTGATAATTTTAAGCTGATTTAATTTTAAACGATGTTGTGGCCAATTTGTCAGTTTACCTCCACTTGTGGTTGTAGTTTGCTTTCTTCCACACATTTCACCAGCAGGGCAATGCTCTGGTGTTAAACTTCCAGTTGCTGCTGCAGTTCCAACTTGTGTGGTCATTCCAGTCAAACATTGTCTTGCTGTTTGTGTTGCTACTGACAATGTGTTACACTCGTCAGCATTGTTGCAGCAAGCTGATACGCAGTTTCTGCAAACAAAATAAAAACAATATCTAAATTTGTTTTGTTGTACATCTTTGGCAGAGTATGAACAACTTTACTCATTGTATACACAATATAAAGGTTATTATTCATTTTCCTCACAAAACATATTCCTAAAACACCAAATGTTTTCGCATTGTTTCTTGTTACTTACGATTCACCAGTGCAGAGAGCATCGCATTGGGCTTGTGTTGAGCATGATCCTTCTACACTGCCTGTAAAAATCAATTTTTGAAACTAAAATTTTAAAAATTCCCTTTCTGACCTAACAGTTTAAATTATTCAATTGGTTTGGATTACTTTAGTTTTTGTATTTTATCCGAAATGCTTCAGTGTTATTGCCACTGATAGGTTAAATTTTGTAATTCCCAGAAATGTTGTGACCGTGGTGATCAGGCTTAAAATCTGATTTCTATCCAGTACCCTGTCTGCCACTGCTTGTGGATAACCAGGATGTAATCGTTTTTTTGAATTAGTTACTTGTTGGTTAAATCTAAAGTTTAACCTAAATGAACTGAAAGGTTTAAACCAAATGTTGTCAATGGCATTCCAAACACAAAATACTGACTTCTGACTAAGCAGCACTAAAGTAGGCAGATTATAGGAGACTTATTTTAAGCATAACCTACCAAGGATATAAAGCAACCAAACAACTGCAAATTACAATTGCTTTAGTCTACTGTATGCAAATGTCCCTATCACTACCAGATGTGATTTCTTTTCTTCCGCAGAAAGTTGCACAGGCATCATTTGTTGTTGGAAATGATCCACTTGTCAATGTTCCAGTTCCACAAGTAATGGTAGCTCCCATATCAGCAACTGAGACTCTGTTGCAGTTATCTTCATTGTTGCAACAAGCTGACTCACAACCCCTGTGAAAAGTGTCGAAATTAAAAACGAAATTATTTGCATTAGCTACAGGGTGTGATCAGATAAATGCTTACGGTATAAACAGAAACCACTTTTTATTCGAAAGAACAAATAATCCGAATACAAAATGTGACATTTTTACTGTGTGGAATCGTTTTAAAAATTCCTCCTGTACGAGCACAGAAACAGAAAGGGACTTCTGGACTTAGTTACTGTAGCAGCTGACAATAAGAACACAAAACTTGGCAACCAAAGAACTTACGCTGTTCCAACACAGAGCAGATCACATGTGGTGACGGAATCTTGACATGATCCAACAGTGGTTACAACTGTACCAGCTGTAAAATAATTTGTTTTGTGTTTACGAATATTGCCTGATACTGCACATGTTCTAGATGAATTACTTTGTACTGTATTGAGTTTTAATGCCCAACAGGTACAATTTTTTGTTTAAATTCAACGTTTAGACTGCTAATGCATATGCCTTTGGCAAAAATTTATTTGGTAATGAACACATATAAAATATTGTTTGGAAATTTGCTGTCAGTTTGCAAAACCTTCAAAAAAGTTGACTTAAGGATCTTGTTACTTCTACACAATCAGCTGGTTTACATTCGTGAGTTTTAACGCATTTACCCACCTGTCGTTTCGGTTCTGCCACAAATCTGGTTGGCTGTGCAAGTTGTATATGTCAGTGGTCCAGAAGCAGCTGCGGCTCCATCCTTGGTAAAAGTTCCCACCATACAAACTCTGAGGGCGTTTGCTGCTGTTATCTCAGCAACAGTCCCCATGTTACAATCGTCAGCGTTAGAGCAGCAGGCTTCCACGCAGGTGCTTCCACTACATACATAAAACAAGTTAGGAAAGTGCCTGCTACTACTTATGAGTATTGGTGCTACGTTTAAAAGGAGCGCTTTAACAAAACATTCTGGCCCAAATTTTGCTCGATGGCAGAAACAACCCCATAGACCTGAAGTTATGATATGCAGTTTGTGATATTGTTTGTCTCATTCGTTTGACCTCATTCGATTAAACTTACGAGGCTGTGCTATCGCAGAGTGTTGTGCATGCTGTTTGTGCCTGACATGATGCGGTCGTGGTTGTGGTTCCTGAAATATGAATTGGAAATATTATTTGCAGCGTCAATGAAGTTGTCACAGGAATTTTTTTACCCACCTCCGGTTGTAACTTCTGTTTTGGCGCAGACTTGTCCGGCTGTGCAGGGCGTTGATGGTGCTGAGCCACCACTTGTGACGGAACATGACATAACGTTCATTTTTACCATGGTCTGGCTGTTGCAGTCATCTGCGTTGTTGCAACATGCTGATTCGCAAGGGCTGTGGTAAAAATAACAAATAAAGTTTTATCCAACTGAAACTAGGTTACTAGTATTAGTTTTGCATTCAGTTGTTATCTGCAATCCATTGTGCATCTAAAAGTTGTCTTGGTGCATCGATTTCTTTATACACAGCGATATTATGTGAAGTTTTTGGCGTTGTTTTATTTAATCCAGCATGTTGTTGTACTTACTCTGATTCGCCTCCACACAGGTTACAAGTTGTTGCCGTTTCATCTGTGCAAGATCCTGTCGGTGTTGTCGTACCACCAGCTAAAAAATAGGAGTAAAACCTTATAATTGTATCATATTCCCTTATGACTGATCTTACCTGGGGTTACTTCCTTTCTCCCGCAAGTCTGGGCGGCTGTACAAGTTGTACTGGTCCCAGCCGCTACATTAGTGATGCAGTTGACAGTTCCAATGATAGCAGACACCGCAGCATTGTTGCAATCGTTCGCATCCTTACAACAAGCTCCCACACAGTCTCTAAAGTCAAGAACATGCTTTGAGTTTTTTAACAATAAGTTTTTTGTCATGGGAATTGTGGTTTGCACACAAGTTTACATCTACTTTTTGTAATTTGTTTTCTACAAACTTACGAATCACCAAGACATAGATTGTCGCATGCAGCGGCTGTTGAACACGATCCGACAGTCACCACCGTTGTAACACTATCAGCTGAAACAAATAAAAATTAGTTTGTGTCATACTAGGAGATGGGAGAACAATGAAAACATCCGAATCGAGAAACAGAATGTTCATGAACAAGAACGACTCTGACTACCCGCATTGAGATTTCAACCCACGACTTCGGGGTTACACATTTTATGTTCGACATTTTATTGTTGTTGGCCATTAAAAGTTCTAAAAAGTCCGATGTTTTGCTATTTTGCAAGCTGTTTGTAACTTTAAGTGATTTACTGAGGTAACGATGATCTAAATGAAAATGTAGCATTATCAATTTTGTTAACCAGCCTACCAGTTGTTGATGTTTCGGTTCTTGAACATTGATAGTTGGTCGGACACGTTCCTACTGTGAACGATCCAGTTGCGGCCGCATCTCCAACTTTTGTGGTCGATCCGATCGAACAATCCAAACCATTTGCAACTCCACATATCACCACAAACACGAGCATTGCTCGAACAAAATCCATTTTTTGTTTTGACTTTGGTACCAGTCGATTTTTTTAATACCTGTCAGCAGATTTGTAGCCGTTTTGCAGGATTTAAGTTTTGTTGTGATACTGACTTTAAATCAGAACTACACGATTTTGCTTTAGACGGAACAATGACGAAGATAGTATAAATTAAGGTGGGCGACCTGGGCGTTCACAAAATTGTTTGGGTCAAAAGAAACTGTTTTAAAAGTTTCGTAAGCTAAGCAAACGTAAAATTTTGCGAAATAATACGAAGTATGTGGTTAATCTGTGCGCAAGTTGTGCTGGCGCCAATAGCACAAACTGTTTTTGTCTAATTATCATGTGTTGGCAAGCTGCCTTTCTCCGCTGTTATTTGTCTGTGCCATTAGCACAATCCCCTCTTATCACATCTTGGCTTACCACAACGACACTGGCGCCCTGAACGATTCATCACAAAATTTGTTTTTAAACCAAAAATATGGATTATTTCCACTCCGTTGGAGCATCAACCGCGGGGCGTAGTAAGTCACAGAGCCGCGTAAATTACTGCGCACGAAGTCGTCGCGAAACAAAGCGAGACCGCCGACACCAGCTTTTGCTGATCAGCTCTTACTGTTGGAATTTTTGATTATTTATCGTAACGAAGGAGGTTAGGCTCTTAATCATATTAGTTTTGTTTAACACTTGTCTCTCTCTTGGTTGTTGTTGCAACGTTCATTTATCACTTTTGGATGCAACAACATGAACGAATTTTCAAAGGTTGCAGACGAAATTAAATTTGCTGATATTTAAAATACCCTAGCTATAACGCGCACTTCTCTGCAAAACTACAAGACTAATTCAAAAGCACGCTTGTCCGCCAGCCGCCCGACTTTACCAGCAAAACCAGCCACATTTTCCCTTTCTCCTGCCGCGCTGAAAAGTTCCACAAAGTGTGTGGAAACGATCGGGGCTCGGCCTTATATTCTCATCACCGTCGCGTCCCGATCTATTCAGCGGAGGTCAATTACCCCAAACTTTTTCCTCTGCTCGACTCTGAACAAAAACCTTGAAACTTTCTGCTCCTGCTCTCGTTATTTCCTCGTTGTATGGCAACGTGGTTTTTTTCTTGTTTACTGCCAGTTGTCAGCCAGGTTACCCAGCTAACACGTGGTGCCATGTTGCTCAGGCTTAGGGCGCATTTGTATTTTCTGTAACTGATAGAAACACCCGTTTGCTTCACACAAATAAACCTTTTTTATTAGGAACCAGTTTTTGGTATGTACAGAATCGATTAATCTTTGATATAACACTGAGACACATCTTACATTTACACATTTCACAGTAAGTTTAAATCCATGTGCAACATAAGAAAATGAATAAAACTTGGATATATATTCTCAAATCACACAAACACAATAATACTAATGCATTGGGAAATGCATGGATTAAGCCATGAAGCAACCAAGAACCTCAATACCCTTCATCACCAACATATTGATTTGTGGTGCGTGGTCAGCACCAGATGTAGTTGTTGCATTTGTGGTAGTAGTAGTTGTGGTGGTTGTGGTGGTAACAGCGGCAGAGTTGCAACTGTCAGTGTCACAGCAATATTCAATACAGCCCGCAGCCCTGCATGAAAAAAACAACTTTTTGTCATCCTGATGTAATTAATCTGACGTCGATGGTCAGTAAATGAAGCAATGACGCATTATGGCAAATAGGAGATGTTGCCTCACCTGTTTTTTAGTATAGATTTCAATAATTAATAACTAGTTATTCAATTTGTTTAACCAACTTACCCATTGCAAAGCATATTTCCATCGTTACACTCAGCTGCTGTGCTGCAAGATCCAACTATCACCACTGTATCTGTGCCTAAACACAAAGATGTCAAATACATGCTCAATGCTTGGGACGCTGCTTTTCGGAATTTAATAAAGTTATAACGCCCCCAAATGGCTGTGTTTCTTAGCACAATACTTGCAATGAGAATTCGTCTGAGATCATTTTTAGATGTGCATTTTATCAGTCGTAGGTTCGTAGCCAAAATTTAATTCGATTCAATTCGACTGCAACCATGCCCATTAGCTGATCTATGTATTTGAGAGCCATGTAGGTGTTTAAGTTCATTGTCTTGCGCTGTAGTTGTTGTTGGTGTTTGTCAAATAATGTCAACTTACGGTGCAGTGCATCCAGTTCCACACGTGGCATCCCCAGCAATGCACGATCCTACAGTTGTAACAGTGTTGGCTGAAAAATAAAACCCAATATTTTTCATGTGCTGGTTAGGGAAAGTGCTACTTGTAGGAAATAATTAATACCTGAAGTTGATTCAGTTCGCTGACATTGCTGACCAGCTGTGCAAGTCATAGTTCCAGTGAGCGTTCCATCTGTTACTGATCCAGTTCCGCATCGGACGACGTTGATAATGTCAGTTACACTGAGACTGTTGCAGAAATCTCCATCATTACAACATGCTTATGTGCATCCTCTTTGAAATTTTCCGAAATGCGAACCTGCCTCTATGTATTTGTAAGCATTCGCCTTCTAAAAATCTAAATATTTCCAATCTACAAAGTTTTTGCGCCAGAAAGCACCACTTCCTTATTCGCATAGACTTTAGAAAACAACACATTGCTTACATTATAAACTGTTTATATTAAAAATTACTCTTCTTGTTCAAAACCGACCAAACTCCCATGTATAACAAGGTTGCGTGACTCTTACGATTACAGATCAACTCTCGACGTTTTCCGATTGATTTCCCGTAAAACCACTTACTCTTCTCGGCCGAAACACTAAAGGTGTCGTCTTTCACTTTTTTCTCCCACTTAATGGGAAACTCAACCAAAGTGAACTAAAACGTGGCGGCTTCGTCCTTCCTATTCTCACCCAGTCAGCCAAACAAAAATTTCAAAAGGTCGCTTTCCACGTGGTTGCTCATCGTGTTTAGCAACCTCAGCAGTTTTTCTTTGTGTTTACTAGTAGTCATGACAGGGGTCGTGCTCTTACTTCCATACACGTCAATGTGCTAAACAACTATAGAGATGTTTAAAGTAGAACAGCGGATCCCAAGGATTCGAATCCAAATTTGCGCTTTATATCGGGTAATTGGAACCGATTTTATTTCGTCTAAACCACGTGTAAACTAGCGTGCGCAATTCGTCTGCACTTTGTGTTAATGCGAGTGGCATTTACAGACGCAACAGCGCCGATACATTGACCATACCTCTGACGTCCGGCTCACGTGTTACAGGAAATGCAATAGAAGGCATGGAGTACTATTATACAGTCTTCACTATTGTTTTGTTGCTTGCATTTCTTTGTGTCATTCGGTCTAAATTAATATAAGACTTTGATTCGAAACAACTATTCTAAGACAGCCAGTTATTTTACTTTGAACATCCCTATGAGACAACCCGCTCTGCTGAACAAGACAACTTAAATGTGTTTTGGGGGTCGGATCAGAGTATCAGAACTGCCCCGTGTATGCACTGTCAGAGGCTAGAACTTGCGTACCCATAAGCAAACACTGGCTTGGCTGCTCATATTCACTTAGCCGTTCGTATTTAAGTCATGTTTAAAGCGGATGACCGTCAAAGTTTGTGCAACCCTATGCTCGGCTGAGTTTACATAATCCGCGGTAACATTGTCACTGAATCCCCGCAAAACCTCCAACAATAGTTACGATCTTAGAGTCTTCCAATAGAAAGTCATCAAAACATCGTCTTTATTTTTTAACTCGACTGCGTTAAACCAGAAGAGCACAGGCTTTTCATTCACGCAGCAGACTTACCAAATTAAACTCCCCTTTTCTCTCTCCCAAAAAAAATCGGGAAGTATTTTCTAAACATCCCTGAGACCGGATTAATATGTTTGTGTGGCAACGTGTGGAGTTACTTCTGAACCATGCACGTGTCTATGCAATGAAAAGCTCTACATCCATATCCGACAAATGCTTAATCAGAGAAATATAGCAACACCAACGCAATAAACAGGCTACCACAATCGTCACCAAAATATCACCAACAAACTAATAATTTGCTCAGCCTGTTTATTAGCACCAGTCACCATTTCTGCGATAACTAATTGCGGAAGCTATTTACAGTGCTTTGTGTGTAGTTGCCGCCGTAGCCGAAACTAGTGGAACTTATGCAAGGCGCATTTATTTTCGTTTTCACGCTACGCTTACCGCAATCCAAACATATCTTCCCTTTTTTGTCTTATATTTCCCAGCGAAAAAAAGGGTAGGGGCATTAACCTTAATTTTGTTTGAATAAGAAGATATTCAAATACTATTGAGTCCATTTAAAACTGTTAATTTTTATGTACCAGCTGTTAAATTATCATTTCTTTTCCAAGTGCAACTCTGGCATCGTATTTGCAACAAGATTTATTTTGGTATTTATCGAGTTATTTGTGTTTCTGTGGTGTCTGTTAATCTTTTATTGCGGGACTAGTTTAAAACTGTCAGTTTCAGATCGCAGGCATTTTGCACACCAACATTTCAGATTGTATTTAGCAATGTCAGAACCGAACGTTTTTGGCATGTACAGAATCGATTAATCTTTGATATAACACTGAGACACATCTTACATTTACACATTTCACAGTAAGTTTAAATCCATGTGCAACATAAGAAAACTAATAAAACTTGGATATATTTTCTCAAAATCACACAAACACAGTAATACTAATGCATTGGGAAATACATGGATTAAGCCATGAACCAACCAAGAACCACAAGACCCATCATCACCAACATATTGATTTGTGGTGCGTGGTCAGCACCAGATGTAGTTGTTGCATTTGTGGTAGTAGTAGTAGTAGTTGTTGTGGTGGTTGTTGTAGTAACAGCGGCAGAGTTGCAACCGTTTGTATCACAGCAATATTCAATACAGCCCGCAACCCTGCATGAAAAAAACAACTTTTTGTCATCCTGATGTAATTAATGTGGCGTCGATGGTCAGTAAATGAAGCAATGACGCATTATGGCAAATAGGAGATGTTGCCTCACCTGTTTTTTAGTGTAGATTTTCAAAACTAACAACTAGTTTTTCAATTTGTTAAACCAACTTACCCATTGCAAAGCATAGTTCCATTGTTACATTCAGCTGCTGTGCTGCAAGATCCAACTATCACCACTGTATCTGTATCTAAACATAAAGATGTCAAATGCATGCTCAATGCTTGGGACGCTGCTTTTCGGAATTTAATAAAGTTATAGCGCCCCCAAATGGCTGTGTTTGTTAGCACAATGCTTGCAATGAGAATTTGTCTGAGATCATTTTTAGATGTGCATTTTATCAGTCGTGATTCGTAGCCAAAATTTGATTCGATTCAATTTGACTGCAACCATGCCCATTAGCTGATCTATGTATTTGAGTGCCATGTAGGTGTTTAAGTTCATTGTCTTGCGCTGTAGTTGATTTTGTATTTTAAACGTCGACATGTCATCACTGTCGTGTCAGTTTACCTCCACTTGTGGTTGTAGTTTGCTTTCTTCCACACATTTCACCAGCAGGGCAATGTTGAAGAGCCAAACTTCCAGTTGCTGCTGCAGTTCCAACTTGCATGGTGGTTCCAACCAAACATTGTCTTGCTGTTTGTGTTGCTACTGACAATGTGTTACATCCATCAGCGTCGTTGCAGCAAGCTGATACGCAGTTTCTGTAACAAAATAACATTAATACTATTACACACTAGAAGTCTGTGAACTTGTTGATTATCATCAGCGGAACCTCTAGTGCGGAGATAACTCATGTTGATATTCAAACTCACAAGCATCACCTGATTATTAGTTACAATTAAAAACCCCGCATGCGAGTTTTGCAAGTCAATTGTTGAATCGAAATGTGTGGACAATCTACAGTTTGTGTTTCAGTATTTGATTTTGAACACATTTATGCCACGAATTAATTTTGTTTTTTGTTGGTGTTTGTCAAATAATGTCAACTTACGGTGCAGTGCATCCAGTTCCACACGTGGCATCCCCAGCAATGCACAATCCTACAGTTGTAACAGTGTTGGCTGAAAAATAAAACCCAATATTTTTCATGTGCTGGTTAGGGAAAGTGCTACTTGTAGGAAATAATTAATACCTGAAGTTGATTCAGTTCGCTGACATTGCTGACCAGCTGTGCAAGTCATAGTTCCTGTGAGCGTTCCATCTGTTACTGATCCAGTTCCGCATCGGACGACGTTGATAATGTCAGTTACACTGAGACTGTTGCAGAAATCTCCATCATTACAACATGCTGATGTGCATCCTCTGTGAAATTTTCTCAATTGTTATTGGGTCTCCATGTATTTAACGCATGGCTTAACAAACTCCAATGAAGAAACACGTTAATAAAAATGTGAATTTAAAAATGTATAAAACATTACTTACGTTTGTCCGGCACAGAGCACATCACATCCAGCTTGTGTCTGGCACGAACCCTCTGTTGCACCTGTAAATAATTTGTTTAAACGTAAACTGAAAGTACAAGAATTGGAATTGGTAATATACATGATATTGTGGTTGTGATGAAACATGAAACGCCTTATGCAGGTCAGAAGAAACGTTTGGTTTTTGTTCAGCTTTTGTTTTGTTCGACAAACTTAGTTTTGCGTTGAATTTCATTTACCACAAAGCTTTAAATTTTTTTCACCCTTTTTGAACCTTCGAATATCACATATCTGGTGTGGTACACAATACTGCCGGTCAAGTTATAGCACGCATTTTCTCGCAAAATGTGTGTTTGTCAAATCGTAATGCCCAAAGGAAGAAGTGCTCAAGTCGAACTATGTTCGTTCAAATATTTTAAATCGACGTATGCCTAATTTACCTCCGCTTATTTCCTTCCTTGCACAAAGCTCGTTAGCGGCACAAGTGGTGGCTGTTGGGAAAGCTCCACCTGTTAATGTCCCAGTTCCACATCTTCTGGTGGTGCTCATCTGTACTACTGTTCGGGTGTTACAGTTGTCTGCATCGCTGCAGCACTCTGATGTACAATCCCTGTGCATTGTATCAAAAAAATTGATAGAAACGAAAGGTGGCGCAAAAATAGCAAAAAAGCAACAAAATTTCGGCTTTGTATTCTTTGCCACTAGGTGTTTTGCTTTGGGTTTTAGCTTTTGCCAAAACGGGGTAATTGACTTGCGAATGGATAGACAACTTTTGAATATGTGTTTTTCTATTTTCCTTTCTGCTATACTGAGAATGGCACTTTGTTTTATGTTTCTTTGTTACTTACGCAACGTTAGCACAAAGATCATCACATTCAGCTTGGGTTGAGCAAGATCCAGCGATGGTGCCTGGAAAATACGTGTTTGTCATAGATAACATAAAAAAGAATTTCTGAATTTGTACAACTTTAAATCATAAGCATAAATGTTTCTAGCTTCAAGCCCGGCCTGAATCGACTTTATTTGGAATACGTTTTTCCTGCTTTTGCCCGAAACACCGATTACTCTAACATTTTTTGTTTCTTCACAATAAAGCTATGTTTATAAACATCGCAAACTTCGGACAAACTCATTTCTTACTTGCAGTATTTGTTCTTCCACAAAGCTTGTCAGCTGTGCAGGTCAAAGCTGTACTTGCACCTGTCCCAGTTCCACATTGTACCACATTATCAATATCTGCTACTGAACGAGTGTTGCAATGATCTCCATCTTTACAGCATGCCGATATACAACCCCTGAAAATAAAGTGTTTTATCTTAAATTGAAAACAGTTGGTTGCGGTAGGCTTATTGTGTCTAAGTACCTAATTAGCTATCTGCCATGAAACGAAATTGTTACGTATTTCAAAACACACTAGTTATAGATAACCGAATAAATTCCAGTCTGAGTTAACAAACCGTATTACTTACGTTGCACCGTCGCAGAGCGTTTCACATGCCGCTTGAGTTGAACACGATCCGACAGTTGTGGTGGCTGTGAAGAAAAGAGTGAATTAGGTATGACGTAAGTTGTTTTTTTTTAGTTTAGTTGCAAGCATCTGTTGAGCTTGGAAACAACAAGACCCCAGATATACTTTAGTTGATATTGAAATTTGCACACTACTCTAGTTTTGTGTGAAATGCTGGTTTCAGCAAAAGTGTATGTAAACAAGTGATGAAAAGTGGCTTATTATGTCACACAACGTTTTCAAACGAGTATAAAGGATTTATACTTCTTGCTACAATCATGATAGTTTATTATTACAGTTATAATTGCAGGCTCCTTGATTATTTATGCTCTTATGACAATTGTAGTGACCGCGTTTAGTCTTCAACACTCACTTGAACCCGAAGTTGTTTCTTTTCTTCCACAAAGCTCGCTAGCGGCACAAGTGGTGGCTTTAGGAAATGCCCCACTAGCCAATGTACCAGTTCCACAAACTATTTTAGCACTGATCTGTTCTACTGTTCGGCTGTTACAGTCATCTGCATTGTTGCAACATGCTGCTGTGCAATCTCTGTAAAATTGAGTTGTATAAGCATATTGTTTGGTTTAGATAATTTTTTTTGTCCGTATTGCTTGTTAGATTGTTAGAAGTACGTTGACTACTAGTTCTATAACCGTCACTAAATGTCCAGTTTTTAAAATACAATTGTCATTATACAACTTTAGGTCGCAGAAAGTGTTTACATCGTGGATCACTTATATGGAAACGTCATTTAACTTTGTTTATGTCGCTTTGACTTTTATGATTGACAAATATTGATTGTTAGCACACTTACGCGGTTCCAGCACAGAGAGCGTCACATTCAGCTGGGGTTGAACACGACCCAGTTGTTGCTGCACCTTAAACATAAAACAAGTGATGGCGCTTAACAGAAGTATTTAAAAGTTACAAGAGTTAGTTTCAACTAAAATGTTTTGTGGCGAATGCTTACAAAAAATAAAGTTTATGACAAACCATTTAACGCCAGCACTTGGCAATTACCACAAGCCTTGCTGCGCCAACGTCTCTGATCGCAAACGCTCCGAAAACGCACAAACTAGTATCAGTTTACTCAACCGCTGGATAGTAAAACCTTGTTAGTACCAATCCACTGTAACTTTCATTCATTGCTCAAACTGACAGAAATTGTTATTTCACAATGATGGCGTTATTGTGGCTTCAGTTCAGTTCTGCAGGTAACTATCGACATCTAGGTTTTTTTACTATTTTTTAAATCAACCAACACAAGTTTTTCTTACTTGGAGAAGTAACAACTTTTTTTCCGCAAAGTGATCCAGCTGCGCAAGTCAACAATGTGGTCGCGTCTGTCCCAGTTCCACATCGCACTATGTTACTCATCTCTGCCACTGTTCGAGTGTTGCAGGTGTCAGCATCATTGCAGCACGCAGATGCACATGGGTCCCTGTTATTACGTGATGTAGGCTATTTTGTATAGTTTTGGATGCGCTAATGTATTTTTAATTTTTTTTTGGTCTTCATAAACATGAAATTTAGCAGGAACGGCAAATTCTATAGAAGGCTTTCACCCAAGACCTAACGCGGTATTATAGAAATCTACTTTTTTTCCCAATCGTTACTTGTGTATTTTTAGTTCAAAACAATTTAACAAAACTTACGTTGCAGTATCGCAAAGTGCTTCACATTCGATGACGGTTGAACACGATCCGGTGATGGTTACAGCTGCAATTATTAATATTTTTGCTTCAGTTTAAAAGCTTTTTTATCGATAGATAACCGTAGATACTTACCACCATTAGATGCTGTTGTTTCCTTTCTGCCACAAAGGTCATTTGCGTCACACGTCATCATAGGAGCAGCGAACGCGTTATTGGTGTAGGTCCCAGTGCCGCAATTCACTGTTCCTCGCATTGTAGAGACTCCGGTGTTACAGTCGTTAGCATCATTGCAGCATGCCGATATACAATTTCTGAAATATGCATCAAGGAAAAATGCAACGATTCAATGTATAGAGTTCAATGTATATTTCAGTTGTTAGAGACTGCAGACACTATACTGAACCGAGGCAAAATTACTTGTTGGCGACTTACATGAAAATATGTTTTACAGAGAACATGAATACTAGTTTTTGCATTTTACTTACGCGGTTCCAGCACAGAGGGCATCACAGGCAGCAAGATCAGCCACACATGATCCGGTCATTGCTTAAACATATAAAAGTAGTTGATGTTAGACTGGAACACTGGCATTTATCTCAGTGTATTTCGAGTACAGTATTAAGTTGTTTCCAATGATGCACCGAATCGCCCTAATTGGGTTCGGACCGAAACCGAACATTCGGAAGTTTTGGCCAAATAATTCGGACCAACCGAATCGTTTGTGATTTCACGCGAATTCGTACGCTGCACTATGATCTAATCACGCGAGGTTTGTTGGCAGGCAATCAGTGGTGCTACCGCAGAATAGTTCTGTGGGTTTTTGGTTGTCTTGGCCGCCGTCCCTAGCCTCGGAATGAGTTACCGATCTTTTGCCGAGAAAACACTATATAAACAAAACCATAATGGTTGACTAGTTAACTTGGAAAGTAAAAATAATGGCCTTTAATTAGGCGGAAAGACGAGTTTTTAACCTTAAACATAGGTTTTGACAATTACCTATAGGGACACTATGTTGTAATTTTTTGTGCACGCAAAAATTCGGATTGTTGCCGAATTGAAATAAATTATTCGACAGAAACCATATTTTTGTCATAATCGCTGATTCGACCGAATAATTTCGGTAAACCGAAGCTTCGGTGTGTCCCAAGTTGGCACTGTTTTTGATGTTCAAAGGTGCATTAGTGTAGAAATCGTCCTGAACCACGAGTGCTTAATACAGACTTGATGTTGAAAGAAGCCTTTTTGACTAATTTTGTTTAGAACGGACGATTTGATATATTGTTCGAATTTTATTGTCCTCGCAAGTTCGACTTACCGCCACCCGCAACTTCAGTCCTCCCGCAGAAAAGTTCACTACCACCGCAGGTATCTGTTGCTATTCCAGAACCGACGATACCGACCAGACAGTCCAAACCATGAGTGAGCGAAACGCCACACAAAAACAAAACTGCCAGCAGGAAAATTCCTCGTACTCGAACCATGTTTTTTTATTTGAGATATTTTTTTGACAAATAAATTCCAACTATCTGTAACAATATATTCCCGATGTTAAATCACTAAAAAAATCACTGACGTTTTTTTACCGGAGAATTGCCAAGAAACTGGTCAAACTTTCAGAATGGTCAATGACTTAACTATAAAAATTCGTAGAAATATCAATAGCAATAGGTTGTGGATGAAGGTGAGTGGCGAACTACCCACAATCGATCACACAAGCTAATCTATTTCACCTAAGACCTAAATCCTCTGCCTGATATGTAACTGCTCAATGCACTGAATATTCATTGATGACAATTGTTCAAGAGGCAAAACTGCATTGTTACTTTCTGTTGCAAACATTTAAGACGGGAGTTTTTTCAAAGGTTGTTGTTTTTTTTACCAAAAGCTTCGATCCTTGTGCCAACGCTTGATTGAGTGGAGTTAGATTACCTGCAAATTGTTTCACCCGGCCAGCGCAAAAAACTTTTTCCTCTAATTTTGCAAAAACATTGCGTGTCAATGTATTAAAATAATGTTTTAAGTAATGCCCCTCGTAAATTAAATTTGTCGTTGCAACAAACAATTCTACGTTACCCATATGTCGCTTGAATTTGTTCATTTTGTCAAACGCCAAAATTTTGTAATGGTTGACACTTTCTCATCGCACACTAAGTTTTAAAAACCTTAAACGTTTGGCATACGTAAAAGTTGGCAGCACTGGTGGTCAAATTGGCAACTTGTTTTGACACACAGAAATGTGTTTAATCCCCGATCACCACATCTAAATATTTCCTACAACATTTTTTGCGCCTGAAAACGCCACTTTCTTATTCGCAGACTAGGGAGAATTGCTATAGCTTTGTTTAAAAAACACAAACAACACCTTGCATGCTAACATCAATTTGTTCTACCAAAATTTGTTACCGGCTAAGTTTCCATATATAACAAGGTTGTGTGACTCTTACGGTTAGAGATCCATTTAACCCTCGACGATCTCCGACTGATTTCCCCTAAAACTACTTACTCTTCCCGGCCGAAACACTAAAGGTATCTTATTTCAATTTTTCTTCCACTTAATGGGAAACTCAACCAAACTGAAGTAAAACGTGGCGGCTTCGTCCTTATATTCTCACCACGGCAGCGTCCCGATCTATTCAACGGAGTTTAATTACCCCCAAAAAACTTCTCTTTTTTCTCTCGCAAAGCGCCGAACAAAATTTCAAAAGGTCTCTTCCCACGTGGTGTCTCATCGTGTGTGGCGACGTCAGGAGTTTTTCTTCGTGTTTACCGGTAGTCATGACAGGTATTGGGCTCTTGCTCGCTTTCACCTCAAATAAAGTTGGAGTTTAGTTCCAAACCTTTTTTCGACAAACCAATTCGTTCGTATTTTTTGGTTTGTCGATTTGTGGCCGCATTTTAATCACTAGGACCAAACCTAATAATTCCAACAATTTAGATTTGTGTTGACGCATGAAAGGTCTTGCCCGTTAACACGGTAATTGAAGTTGGACATAAAAGTGAGTCACTGTGATAGTTGCTTTAGCAGCTACGGTATTGCTTCGCTGTAGCCGTCAGAACAACATCAACCATCGTTTTTACAGCACGTGGAACCCGTGCTCGCTTGGGCGGGCAGCGCTTACATCGAGTAAACTCACCTTTTAACTTCCCTGTGTTACCTCGCTCCTGCTCTTTGTAGAACCAAGTTAAGCGAGAAAAGGGGATGGACATAAAGTCTAAACCCATCTGCTGTGTAGAATTGTCAAACCGACGACTAACTGTTGTATTTGTGATCACAGAAGTAACAATATTCGTTTCCAAACATAACATCGTATTTTCCACAACATATCGGATATTATTTTCACAGGACTGCTCTAAAACTCGCTTCCGTTGGTAACATCCAGATCACAGGCATTTTGCACACCAACATTTTAGATTGTATTTAGCAATGTCAGAACCGAACGTTTTGGGCATGTACAGAATCGATTAATCTTTGATA
>QXVZ01006923.1:0-13763 GCA_008931825.1 Phallusia fumigata
CGAGGTGGTTTTACCTGTTCAGCTCTCTGCTTCAACTGCGATTGTCTCTCTTCAAGCGTCCTTTCCAAGCGTTTTAATTCTTCTGTTTTGCACTTCAGATCATTTTGACACGTACTGTTAATTAATGCTGGTTAAGTTAAACTAAAAATGGGGTCTCTAACTAGGCACGTTCGCCATATTTCTTTACATCAGGCCAAAAACAAGGTCTATCGATACTGATTTGTAAAACGCGGCGTAGGCCGTCTGAGCAGCATGCGCCCAGACTCAGCGTTTTAAACAAAACAACTTTTTTCTTTTAGGCACACGAGCAGCGTACGATATAACGTCCTGTTCATACGGGAGCATGACAAGACACACTTGTTTGAAGCTGCAAACATAGTTATCAAGCGGAAATGGAATGTACCAGACGGTTGTCTGGAATCAGATTCAAGCATTTAATCAAAAAAAGCGTTTCCCTTTTACAAAGAGTGACAGCACCAGCTGCCTGGTACAGCATCAAGTAAAAAAACGAAATGAACAAAAAGCTACTGAAACATTGTCAACCCTTCCATTGATTGGTAAGGCCAACTCTGTTGCCTCAAAGAAAAGTCAGTTGCACATTGCTAAGAAATTTTCTGAAGCATGAATTAAACAGTATTGTTATCCACNCCCAGACTCAGCGTTTTAAACAAAACAACTTTTTTCTTTTAGGCACACGAGCAGCGTACGATATAACGTCCTGTTCATACGGGAGCATGACAAGACACACTTGTTTGAAGCTGCAAACATAGTTATCAAGCGGAAATGGAATGTACCAGACGGTTGTCTGGAATCAGATTCAAGCATTTAATCAAAAAAAGCGTTTCCCTTTTACAAAGAGTGACAGCACCAGCTGCCTGGTACAGCATCAAGTAAAAAAACGAAATGAACAAAAAGCTACTGAAACATTGTCAACCCTTCCATTGATTGGTAAGGCCAACTCTGTTGCCTCAAAGAAAAGTCAGTTGCACATTGCTAAGAAATTTTCTGAAGCATGAATTAAACAGTATTGTTATCCACCTTTACATTTACACAAACCTCACTGTTCCTTGTAAACTTTCTATCAAATGTTGCTTTTGTATCACATCTTGTTTCAAAGATTCTGTTGACATAAGAAGTTCTTTGTTTTCAGCATTAACTTTCTGTCAAGCGAAAAGGTTGTTAGAATTCATAGCACATTGACATGAAACAAAATACTAGATCACACAATACCGATGTAAAAGATTGAGAGTCTTCCAACTGAGTTTCAACATTCAGGCATTTTTGACCTGCCTTTATTAATTGTTGCTCCAAACTTTTTAACTTTTCCTCCAAGCAGACAACTGCATTAAATATTTGATTTAAGTGTCTAGCAAATAGTAGCAAGTCATATGTATAAGTTCCTTAGCAACGATTTAATAGCAAGTAAACAGGATCTAAAAATATTCACCTACATGCATCATGTTTATTCAAATACACATGAAACACAATAACTAGTTGCATCTAAGGTCCAGATTTGGTGTCAAAACATGGGAAAATGGTTAGTTTGGTATTAGTTTGCTGTTAAGTTGTTTCTACATACATAAACAGATGAGATCCCACACACTTGCAATTGGTTATTGGTAGCAATATAAATATTGTGTGTAGTTTTAGTTTGGAACAAAAAAGAATATCTGTGGATCCAACTAAATCATTTCTACTGATATACCATTGATAGTTTCTATGTCAAAGGTGTGAAGTCTATACTCTAAATTAATAAGCTTCGTTGTTGCACAAATAGATCACATCATTCCTAACTGTGTTGTGTAAGATTTGTATATTGACTTACAACCCTTGGTTGTGTAGCAGACAAGTGTCTACAAGGGAAACCACTAAGTTTAAAATTTTAACTGCCATAAAAAAGCATCTGTGATCAACTAGTTTGTCTTGTTACTTCTAACCTGAACACCTTCCGTAAAAACGACTGCAATGTACTTTCTGATCTGACTGTCATTCAGGGGCCATAAAGGGACCGGGAGTGTGTAAGAAACCAATGGATAAACTGGGTTTATAAGTTGAGAGCACAACTTTAGATGCTCATCCATCATGTGTGAAAATGTTAGGAGTTTTGGACTACTCTTCCTTGAAGAAAACACATAAACAAATCTTCATTAGAAATAAAAACTGATTGAAAACAATGTGTGCCCTTTGAAAGCGGGCCCTTAACAAGGTTCTTTGATAGTATTATACAAAAGTTAAAAGCTGTTACACACCGTTTTGTCAACAAAAATCTGGTTCAATTAGACCTTTTTTAGTGACAAACCTAAAATAATATACATTACCATGTTCAATTTTGATGTCTAACTTGGTTTTCATTTCTTTCCATTCAAATTTTAATTTTTCGTAAGACTGCAATGCTTCTTCTTTTTCCTGTATTGTTTTTTCTAAGTGCACTTTATTACAAGCAAGGTTGTGATTGCATTCATTGAATTCCTTTTCCATTTTTCTGTAAACAATCTTGAAAGAATTTTGCAACATAAATTTAAAAAAAATTTATACCCCAAATTTTCATTCAGAACAACAAACTCTTTGTGTTTTTGATCTAGTTGATGATAAGCAATCTGTAGTTTATCATCCATTTCCTGTAACATGCATTTGTTGGTGGCATCCTTTTGCAACAACTGTTGTTCCAAATTGAAAACCTTTGAAAACAAGTATTTTTTTAAAATAAGCTTGGAAACTAAAAAAGTGGAGTTCTCCATTCTGCCACTATGCATATCCTATGGTCCTTTAATACTATTTTCCACACATACTATTTATTTTTATTACATTGGATATAAATATTTCATTTTTGCAAGTATAAACTTATGGGTCCTCACACTCATTTAATTTGTAAATGGTAAGCCATAATTTATTCAGCAAAGCTTTAGCGACACTAACGACCTGTAGTGAACTTTGACTGTGCGGAAGCCAACTAAACTATAAACTCTTCGGTGATGCGGTACCAATTCAATACAAACGTTCTGTCCTTAACCTACTAACAGTAACCACTGAGGTCATAACATAAATTTTTTTAACAACTTGGAAGAAGCACCCTATTGATGATCATTTTAGATTTCAACTCAATCAGTCTAATATTTCTACCATACTAACCTATATGAACTGCAAACAATCCTATTTTGGGGCATGAAGGGGGTGTGAAATGGGTAAACCAAACCAAAACTAAAAAACATTTAGATGCTTGGCATGCAGCAACATAAATGGAAAGAAGTTCTTTTGGGGAGTTTTGTTTCTGATGGCTAGCAGGTAACCGCTGAAGCAATGAGGCCAACAAACCTGATACACATCTACCAGCTAAAAAAGTTTTAAAGGATTTGTACTGAAAGTGCAAAAGTTAACCTACAGCAGAGAAAAAACAAATAACTAAAACAGTATGTGGGGGACCAAAAAAAACTAAGAATGAAAATACCTTTGACTGAAGATTTTTTTGACAATCTTCAGATTCTAAAATTTTGGTGGCAGCAGCTTCCAACATTTCTTGTTTTTCATGTAAAGCTTTTCCTATTTCATTTTGTTGAATAGACATTTTACTGTTGGAGGATTCTTGTAATTGCAATTTAAGCTTCATTTCTTTAACCTTAAACAGACAAAAATGTATGTGCATTATAGTATTATATTTTTTGTTGTTTAGATTTATAGTAACTATTCTGGTTTGGCTGGCTATTCTTCCACTATACTACTATTTCTTCAATGGATACGTTTTGTGCTAGGTTGCTGGACATTTATGGTTTTAATGTAAGAAGCATAGGATATATCAAAGGTCTCTCAATCCACATGTGGCTCGCCAGTATAGTGATTGTGGCTCTTCCAGCTGAACAGTATTATCCCAAATTGATAGAGAGTTAAAAAAATGTTTCCCGGCATTTTTAATTCTGAACACAAAAGTAATTGCTTCATATCACTTTAGAAAGAGTCTGGTGAGGTTAGTTTCACCAGTCTGGAAACAATGTGTATAAGTTTGTAATGATGACACAAGGCTGGTGGATCTTGAAAGCTCGGCTACTCGAANTCACTTTAGAAAGAGTCTGGTGAGGTTAGTTTCACCAGTCTGGAAACAATGTGTATAAGTTTGTAATGATGACACAAGGCTGGTGGATCTTGAAAGCTCGGCTACTCGAAAGTAGATGTTGGGTCATAGCATAGGGCACCCACGGTTTACTCGATAGGGAAGTTTGTCCTAAAGCAAACAGACTACACTGCAGTTACTTATGTACTTAAATTATTGATACATATTTGTTACCCTGTTTAGGGGAGATTCCTTAATAATCGTTGTTTTCATTATATGATTTTTTTTGGCATGAAAATTGTATGAGTCTGATTTGTGCGTAGAAAATCTACTATCAGGAGAATGCTTTCAATTAAAAACATAACTACCAGGGGCTTGTATGTGGTATATATATATTGTAATGGAACTTTTCGGAAACTGCAGTAATTATCATTCATGTCTTGTGGTTTTAAGTTTGTAGAATGCATAACTGAGGGTGATTAACAGTGAACGTTTTTTCCTTGAAAGAAGTTTTGGAAAATCCCTGTTCTACCTAACAACAGTTGTTGTGTTTTTGTTTTGAATGAACAATTTTTGCTTACTAATTTTAAAATTTTTGCCCTTTCATGGCTAGTGGAGTAATCACTTGGGCTTGGTGATCGCCTGTAAAAATGGTGAACATTTCCTGCCAAATAAGCAAGAACACACCCNGTCTTGTGGTTTTAAGTTTGTAGAATGCATTTCAGCTGAGCTTAGATGTTATAAATAATAAAGATTCTGTTTCACATAAGTCCAGCAGGTACTTGGTGATCAATGAAAGGTATACACCTTTTATAAATATTGCATTTGTGGTGAGCTGCTACTGGTTGGAAGAAATAACAAACAATTTGGTTAAAATTCCCTGTTCTACCCGACATATCTGATGTCATGCAATCCCTATTAAAAAATGCTTCCTTTAGTTGCATCTTCTGTAACTGAGGGTGATTAGCAGTGAACGTTTTTTCCTTGAAAGAAGTTTTGGAAACTCCCTGTTCTACCTAACAACAGTTGTTGTGTTTTTGTTTTGAATGAACAATTTTTGCTTACTAATTTTAAAATTTTTGCTCTTTCATGGCTAGTGGAGTAATCACTTGGGCTTTGTGATCGCCAGTAAAAATGGTGAATATTTCCTGCCAAATAAGCAAGAACACACCCCAAAACTGGAAGGGTGGTATTGGAGGAGGTAATGCGTTACAATTTGCTCTTGAGACGAGGTAAGAGTTTACCATTTGTTTAACCAGTTGCTTATATGTTACATGGCAAAACATTTAGACCTTCCTTTATAGACGCAAAAAAGTTCTAGCCATACACAGTAAAGTAATGAGAAAATTTACCCTCTTTGTAAAAGTTACCTGTAAATGTTTTCACAAAACTGAAAGGGTGGCTTTCACCATATTGCCAAAACTAATATATACATCCAGTATTTTATTTTGCATTTGAGTACCTAAGCTTTTTTTGACATGAATGTTTGTACAGGAAGAAATGCTTGGGTCCCCACACACACCAAGTTGTAAATTAATTGTAGGGTACCATGGACATATGTACATTGGTAACTAATATTTATAACTAATTTATTATCTAGTTTGATAAAGAATTGGTAATTACAACAAACTATGGCCTAATTTTTGCTCAAATGCATCAATATATAAATACAGTTTTCATAAATTCCCAAAGTCAGCTGCCATGATGCCTGCAGCTGATCTGGTTGCTATGGTAACCAGAAACCTATAATGCATTGGCATACAGTCCAATTAGCAGGCAACGCCATAGCCAAGCGTTGTTTCAATTGTATAGACTAGTTCTAGCACTTCTCTTTTGTAAAAATGTTTGTTCTGGAGGTGAATTATAGTCTTGTTTCAGAGTTCAATGTCTGAGATGTGATGTGTTAAGTATTCTTTGTTCAGTTAAAAAATCTTTATTAAGTTGTATGTTATAAATGTAGGTAATGTTTTGAAATTGTAAATAAACAAGTAGTATTGAGATCCAGAAGTGAAATAAAATACTCACCCTTAATCAACATAAAAGATTAGGAATAACGGAATAGCAAGTCTACTGTTACCAGAAATATTGTTAAACACAATATTTCAATGCATTAAACTGACATGTCATACAACTGTCTAAATTTCACCTAATTTAGACATTGTTTCACATTTAACCCATTGCAGGGGGCTAGTGAAGTAACAGGTTGGGCTATGGCAAAACACAATTGATGCACCACAATAATATGTTACACAAACTGTACCAAATTCTGACAATGTTTATCAAACTGACCCCTAGGAGGGGGCTAGTAGGGTAACCATAGGGGCTATCAGGTTAAACAGTATTCAATACACAATGATGGCATGTTCTACAAACTGCCTAAATTTCATTACCTTCGCACAATGTTCAATAATTTCACCCAACTTAGGAGATGGGGATGCGAACTTTTTTCGCACATTGTGTGCGAAAATGTGCACACGTAAAAAGTGCACAATNAGTAGATGTTGGGTCATAGCATAGGGCACCCACGGTTTACTCGATAGGGAAGTTTGTCCTAAAGCAAACAGACTACACTGCAGTTACTTATGTACTTAAATTATTGATACATATTTGTTACCCTGTTTAGGGGAGATTCCTTAATAATCGTTGTTTTCATTATATGATTTTTTTTGGGATGAAAATTGTATGAGTCTGATTTGTGCGTAGAAAATCTACTATCAGGAGAATGCTTTCAATTAAAAACATAACTACCAGGGGCTTGTATGTGGTATATATATATTGTAATGGAACTTTTCGGAAACTGCAGTAATTATCATTCATGTCTTGTGGTTTTAAGTTTGTAGAATGCATAACTGAGGGTGATTAACAGTGAACGTTTTTTCCTTGAAAGAAGTTTTGGAAAATCCCTGTTCTACCTAACAACAGTTGTTGTGTTTTTGTTTTGAATGAACAATTTTTGCTTACTAATTTTAAAATTTTTGCCCTTTCATGGCTAGTGGAGTAATCACTTGGGCTTGGTGATCGCCTGTAAAAATGGTGAACATTTCCTGCCAAATAAGCAAGAACACACCCAAAAACTGGAAGGGTGGTATTGGAGGAGGTAATGCGTTACAATTTGCTCTTGAGACGAGGTAAGAGTTTACCATTTGTTTAACCAGTTGCTTATATGTTACATGGCAAAACATTTAGACCTTCCTTTATAGACGCAAAAAAGTTCTAGCCATACACAGTAAAGTAATGAGAAAATTTACCCTCTTAGTAAAAGTTACCTGCACAAAACTGAAAGAGTGGCTTTCACCATATTGCCAAAACTAATATATACATCCAGTATTTTATTTTGCATTTGAGTACCTAAGCTTTTTTTGACATGAATGTTTGTACAGGAAGAAATGCTTGGGTCCCCACACACACCAAGTTGTAAATTAATTGTAGGGTACCATGGACATATGTACATTGGTAACTAATATTTATAACTAATTTATTATCTAGTTTGATAAAGAATTGGTAATTACAACAAACTATGGCCTAATTTTTGCTCAAATGCATCAATATATAAATACAGTTTTCATAAATTCCCAAAGTCAGCTGCCATGATGCCTGCAGCTGATCTGGTTGCTATGGTAACCAGAAACCTATAATGCATTGGCATACAGTCCAATTAGCAGGCAACGCCATAGCCAAGCGTTGTTTCAATTGTATAGACTAGTTCTAGCACTTCTCTTTTGTAAAAATGTTTGTTCTGGAGGTGAATTATAGTCTTGTTTCAGAGTTCAATGTCTGAGATGTGATGTGTTAAGTATTCTTTGTTCAGTTAAAAAATCTTTATTAAGTTGTATGTTATAAATGTAGGTAATGTTTTGAAATTGTAAATAAACAAGTAGTATTGAGATCCAGAAGTGAAATAAAATACTCACCCTTAATCAACATAAAAGATTAGGAATAACGGAATAGCAAGTCTACTGTTACCAGAAATATTGTTAAACACAATATTTCAATGCATTAAACTGACATGTCATACAACTGTCTAAATTTCACCTAATTTAGACATTGTTTCACATTTAACCCATTGCAGGGGGCTAGTGAAGTAACAGGTTGGGCTATGGCAAAACACAATTGATGCACCACAATAATATGTTACACAAACTGTACCAAATTCTGACAATGTTTATCAAACTGACCCCTAGGAGGGGGCTAGTAGGGTAACCATAGGGGCTATCAGGTTAAACAGTATTCAATACACAATGATGGCATGTTCTACAAACTGCCTAAATTTCATTACCTTCACACAATGTTCAATAATTTCACCCAACTTAGGAGATGGGGATGCGAACTTTTTTCGCACATTGTGTGCGATGTGCATGCACACGTAAAAAGTGCACAATGAATGTGCGCGGATAATGTGCACATTGTGCGGGAAATGTGCAGGAGGAAAAATGTGCAGATGGAAAAATGTGCATGCGGTATATGTGCACGAAATGTGCAGATGGAAAAATGTGCGCATTGTGTACCTAGGTGTGTTACCGAGAGCTTCTACACTAAAAAGCGTCTTGCACGCCCCTGCAAACAAACATATCATTAAATATCTTTTGATCTACTGGGATTTAGGCGCTGAAAATTTACAAATACATTAAGTTGGGACCAACACTTTAAAACTACAAATTTTTGTAGGTAAAACCCTGAATTTCGGACATAATATTTGGGTGAAAGTACACATTTTACGGCACAAAAATTAGGAAAGCACATCTGTCACATAATTATATTTTTACAACTGCCACCATTGTTAAAATCCAAGCCGTTTGGGCTAAGCATAAGGTGATCAGGTGACCATATTCAAATTATGTTTACAACGATATTAATCGTAAATGTACCTCCTTTCAACTTTTTCACCCCGTTAGGTACCTCAAAAGGCATCTGTTTTTTTCATGAACGGTCAATACTTTGTTCAGTAAAATTGACCAAATATGAAGAAACGCCAAACAATAATGCGCTTAAAATTATGAACGTTAAAACATACCGTTAAAAACGAGTAAAATCTCAGGGTCTGTAAGGCAATTTTATGGGGACCGCGAAGCGTCTTTGGTCTCACTTGGTCGATGTTATTTCGCGTGACTACAGATACATTACGGGTGTACGTTTTATATGCAGCATTGATTGTGGCCTTTGTGACAATGCTTGCTTTGTGTATGCGATTGTGGCTTACACAAAGCGTTGCGGGTGTGGAGTTATGAAGTAAAAATTATTTGAGTTAAAGTGAACCGCGAGTCATCGAAAAAACTGCAGGGGGACCGTTGTGCAAATAATTTAAAAAAGTTTGAGAACCACTGGTGTAAAGGCAATTCATGTTTCTTCCTCATCAAAACTATACAGCAAATATCCACTCTACCCGAATTAATATTTCACGGTATTTGATTAAACCTCTATTTTTTAGGCTGTGATCAAACGGTACATCGGCGACATCTTATTCTACAAAGAGCATGTCGTTTTCAATCAGCCCAAAATTGGCATTTTGTTATTGGGGGAACACTTGTTAATATTCACACTCGCCACACTCTTACACACATTTGAAACATTGTGCCCGTAAAAATTTCCATTTAATGTGCACAAAATGTGTGCGCATATTTCCAAAGTAAGGTGCACAAAATGTGTGCGCACATTTCGGTACTTGCACATTTTCGACAAAATGTGCGTGCACATTTCGGTGCTTGCACTTTTTCGATCTAATGTGCACAAAATGTGTGCGCACATTTCGGTACTTGCACATTTTCGACAAAATGGACACGCACATTTCGGTGCCTGCACATTTTTGATCCAATGTGCACAAAATGTGCACGCACATTTCGGTGCCTGCACATTTTCGACAAAATGTGCACAAAATGTGTGCGCACATTTCGGTGCCTGCACATTTTCGAAAAAGTGCGCACAATGTGCCTGAACATTTCGGTACTTGCATATTTTCGAAAAATTGTGCGCACACATTTCGGTGCCTAAACATTTTCGACAAAATGTGCACAAAATGTGTGCGCACATTTTCGATCTGATGTGCACAAAATGTGTGCGCACATTTCTGTGCTTGCACATTTTCGACAAATTGTGCACACAATGTGCGCTGCATGGCAACCACTAGGGCGGTTGTCGGGTCCACCTCAAATATACCTCGCGGCCCACTAAAAAGTACTAGGCGGCTCACAATTGCGCCGCAGCCCACAGTTTGCAGACCGCAGCTCCCACCTCCAACACCCATCTGTTTTAGTTTCAATGCATTCCAAATTGCTTACTTTTATGGGGCTAGTAGGACAACCACTGAGGCATAGGGTAAAACATATTGTTTAAAAATTTGACCCCTAAATATCATAAATATATACCTATAAATATTACCTGTGCATTCTTTATGGAAAGAACTTCTTGAAAATTATTTTGAGATGAATGCAGTCGATCAACATATAATTCAATGTCACTTTTACACTTGGCAAGTGCATCTTCAAGAGATTTTACCTCCAGTGAACTTGCTTTAACCTACATATTGTTATCAATTTCAAAAGTTTTAAAATGATAGGAGCTTTAAAGAAATAAGATAAAAAATGAGTATTGCCTTCACCATGCAGAAAAAATTTTCTACTACAAGAATGGATCAATGGGTTTGTTCTTAATACTCCGGCACATCTGTCAAATTTGGTTTTTCAACAATGACCACAGCCAAAGATAAACCATACCAAACCATCATTAAATAGCTGATAAACAATTGCCTGTAAAATTTGTTTAAACATGGCCTTTTACAAGAGGAAATAGGAAACATTCTTGTTTGTAAATTGTTTATCAGACTGGCCCCAGGGTTTACAGAAATGCAGGGTTTTGGTTGAGTACAATATGCAAGGTGACTTGACTTTTAAAACTATGGGGCATGAGCCCATGACCCACACAAAATTGCACTATGCTATCAAGTACAAACATACCTTGTCTTGTAAAAAAGTTAAAGTTTCCTCTTGGTCTTTGTTTTTTCCTTCCAATTCCATTTGCAAAGATCTTGCCTTATTGTCACATAACTGTTCTTTAAGAATCGCATCTTCCAATAGACTCTTGAGTCTAAAAACTTCTTCTGATAAGGATGCTGCATGTTTCTTGCCTTGATCCTTCTCTTTTTGCACCTTTTAACAAAAGTTTAAGAGCCTTAAATAATCACAGTTTAAGTCCAAAATCCAAATATTTCAACAAAACTTAATCAATTATGTGTAAATTATGTTTTTGGGCAGGAACTGAACTTGCATAACACTCCCAATCTTGATTTTCTGCTTTTAAAAGATTCACAAGTGTTACAGACAAAATTTTACTCAACCACTGATTACTGTTAGAAACTTACTTCACTGCAATGTGCTCTACAGTATTCTATCATTATTGGGTGCTATTGTGTTTGAGGTGATTTTTATGGATCAACTACTCGACAATCTAAATATTGTCAGCCTTGAGATAAAACAGGACTTCACGTACTCTGAAAGAATTTGATGGGAAAATTGAATCTGGGTTAACCAAGGTTTACTATTTTCAACTTACAATTTCTTAGAATTTTTTAAACATTTTACCTAAGGGATTGAAATCAGATTATTTCAATATGGACCAAAAACATTCATTCATGCATGTGCATAAATAAACTTTGTTTGGCACAGTGAATCGAAGCTATGTTCCCCAGTGTTTTCCAAGCAATGCCAACTTGAGTAACCTTTTGCAAAGACTTGACCTGACTGGAGTCCTGGATTTAAAACGAGACCACCTGACTCGTACTCGCCACACCAGAGACTTCACATGGTCTCGTAAAACCAGAGACTTGACTTAAAAATATTATATTATGTTCCATGTACCACATAACACACAATGTTCTTATTTTTATGCTTATTTCTTAGTTAAATCGTAATTATGTGCTTACAAACAATTAAATTATTTTTGTTTATGGTTTTATGGCATGTTCGTATTGAGATCAGGTTGTTTGCTTGTTGTTGTTGTTTTTTGAACGAGTGGAAATGTTAAGGCCAAGTACTAAGTTTTAAGCAGTTTCTTTTTACTACATTGTTGGTTGTAGCCATAAATTTTAATAACGTTGATACATATTTTTTTAATTTTTTAAGGTATTTTTTTAATCATAATTTTTGCATTAGGGAAATGCATTAGGTTTGTTGCACCTTTGGCCTGTGGTGCACCAAACTTTTTTCTCTGTGTTAAAAACACTGTGTCTGGTATTCATAATCCCCTTTGACATTACAAAGGAACATGCAACCGAAAATTTGTTTTTCATCCCTTGATACTCGACTTATAAGACTCATTACCCAACACTGATGTTCCCGCCCATCAAATTCAAGGATTATTATTTTAGTTTTTAAGTTGTCCAAGCCATAGAGCAGGCACACTAATCAGCACTGCTGAGCTAACTTAAAAGGGGATTAAACAAGCAATGTTGCAGCTCTTTGACTGAATTTTTAGATAGAATGCAATAAATGTTGCTAGATCCACTATCACCATGTTTACCAGCTGTGAAAGCTTCAACCAAGTTAGTGAAATATCTCTTGACAAAGTACATTAACAAATCTGCACATTAGGGGCAGGCAAACGTATAAACACACACAAAAAATAGTTCAGAAGTCGCATTTCTATTTTGTGTCTGACTTTAAAACTATGACATAAAAACGCAACATTAACAAAAAGTCTGTGTGACAACCAAACAATATAGAGCAAGCGATGCCACATTATGTTGGGAAAACAAACAGGCTTAAAGAAACTGTCTTTTTCTACAAAGTTAAAAAATAGTCAATACTGGCAGTCAGTAATTCTGATTTTTGGCAACTTGTTGATGATAGGATTTTGTGTACTAGTATGTGGCAAAAATTCGTGGTTTTAAAAGCCTAAACAAATTTTTTTGTGCCATTTTAGGTCACATTATGTGTGGGCTCTAGAAAAGAAAAAAGGGGGTTGCAACAAAACAGGTCCCCTCCAAGGAAAGGTATCCAATAACAAAAAACACAATATATTTTTACCATGTGTATTTGTGCTGTAAAATCGTCTATCTGTTCACTGTGGCGGCATTGAATTTGTTTTATGTTTAGCCTGTATGCCAGTTCTTGCTTACTAACAGATTCAATACATTCATCAATTCTTCTCTCTTTTTCTAGCAGAGATTCTTCCAAATCTTTAATTTTTTTATGTGCTGTTTTATTTTCCTCCATCTGAAAATAAATGTTTAACTCAAATTAACCCAAGTGTTAACATAAATATGCTGGCCTAAATGGTTGTTAAAATGGACTTGCTAATTAATTAAACGTTTTAGCAAAATTTATGCCATCACATGGATGATAAGAACTTTTAGCGTGGTAAGTGTTACCTTTTGATACAAAAATTGTTGTCAATACAACTAAAGGACTTGGAAAACTGAGCCCAGGACTTAGTATGCAAACCAATGCATGGAATTAGAAGAAACCTAGGTATTATTGGTTTGTATTGTTTGATTGTTTCTCCAGGCAAAAATATATTGATTAGTTGTTTTGATTATTAGTTGATTACTATTGATTAGTTGTTTTGCTAGATATATGCCAAAAATTGTCTGATTAGTTTTGTTTTGCTAGATGTATGCCAATTTGTTAATTCACATGTTTTTGATCAAGTTGCTTCTGGGTAACTACAAAATTAAATGAAAAATCACAATAACCCACTTCAAAGTCCAGTGTATTAAATTTTTTCGTCACAA
>QXVZ01006924.1:2768-13036 GCA_008931825.1 Phallusia fumigata
GAAATGTGCTGTTTAGCTTTTGCCAAAATGCCGGACCTCGCTATGTACACTGGACTGTATAAAGGAATGGGTCTTGTTTATGTAAGGCGGGCAAATCGCGTGCAGCCAAGCTACAGCCGTTGTTCCATTGCTGCGCGAGCTCAATTTATGGAATTTCATTTCCTTGTGTCGCAATGGTTTTATACAGCTCACCGCGTTTCGCATGGTCACACATTCGACATCGCCTGTCGGTTCAGATTGCCTCCGACCTGCCGCCTGTGTTTGTGTCGGGTCCCTATGCTCAATTGAGTACGGGAAGGCGTTCGACGCGAGGCGCCTGTCATCGGGAGTTGCTAAGCTCAAGTGTTAACGCGAGGCTGTAAACATGGCGGTCGACGGGAAAGTGTCGTCACCCGCCTCCGCTGCATTCCCTCCCGACATATCGAGCTGTGTTTTATTGCCTCTGTCCACACGGCGCCGCGAGTAATTACGATCGCCAAGAAATGCTTCAAAGGCCTTTTCAAAATGTGATTGGCGACGGCAAACATTTACACGATACAATCCCCATGTGGTGCAATATAGCGATGTTCTATAGAGCAAAGATTGACCTTCTGCCTTTACAAGAAATTCACATTCCTTTCACAGGAAACGGTGACGGATTATGGCGAATTAACCCGAGCAGTGGAGAGATCTCGGCGACTCGAAGACTCAATCAGCGCGACGACAGCGTCACCAAGCGGTGGTCCCTTACCGTGCAAGCTGCTGATTCATCTCGCCGACCTCTGACCACCGACACACATGTGGTGATTGAAGCACAACCGGACCACGATGACCCACCGCAGTTTCAAGTCGATCATTACTCAGTTCGGATCAAGGAAAATGCTCCCGTTGGCAGGTAAAAACTAAACCAGATTTTAATAGCCACTAATTTACAAAAAAGCTGAAAAAAGTCCCAAGTTGAACACATTGCATCTTCTTTGCAGCTTTCTTGTCACTGTGGATGCCCACGCTTCATCAGGAATTACTTTCGAGATATCAGCAGGGAACGAAGAAGGTCGATTCGCCATCAATGCTCATTCCGGGGTCGTTTCACTCGCTACAAGGCTTGACCGGGAATTATCAGCGTCGTATGACATGACTGTGACGTCAAGCACTGTAGAGGGCAAGTCCTCCGACGTCAGCTTGCTAGTGGAAGTCATTGACATCAACGACAACAGGTATCGCCAATAAAAATTTGATGGAATCCGGTGTTACGGGTACAAATCCTACAGTACGAGTTTGGTTAACATTAAGTAAAATACTCAAAAGAGTTTTTGCTAATTGTGTATGTCACGTAGTATATGTGAGTAGTTCCAATCCAGAGCCTTGTGTATCCCGCTTAGCTCTTCGTTAACTGAATTATATTTGCCTTGTAATTTGCGTTTAACATGTTGGTACAACGAAATAAAACGCAAACGATGTTAACATGTTCAAATATTTCACAGACCCGTGTTCGATAAACACAACTACGTCGGCGAGATTTCGGAAAGTCCCCAATTGACTTCCAGCGTGATTGATGTCAGTAGCAAGCAGCCGCTCGTGGTTCGCGCGTCTGACGCCGACCAAGGTTACAACTCCCAAGTCTCATACAGCATCGTCGACTCGTCGGGAGCAGCAGGCGACTATTTTGCGGTCGACGCGAGTACGGGCGCTGTGCGAGCCCTAGCGGAAACCCAGCTCTTTCACTACAGCACCCCGAACCAGTTCACCTTTGAGGTTTGTGGCGACTGCCCAAGACGTAATCCGTGCAGTTGCTTGCGGTTACCGACGCTTGACATCATACCCTTTTACTTTACCTAGGTGCGGGCGGTAGACTCTGGTCGTCCATCGCTCCCAGCTGACCGAAATGCTCACGTGACAATCCACGTGACCAAAGCGGTTGAGTATCCGCCGGAGTTTTCCACCTCGCACTACAGCATCGAGGTCCCCCTCCCCACCTGTCGGGGCGTGGTTGTGAGCCGAGACGTCATCGCCACAAGTCCTGTTCCGTTCGCACCGAGCAGGATTACTTACTCAATCTCAGGAGGCAACGAAGGATCCGCTTTCGCTATGGATCCAGTTTCGGGGGTGATTTCGATATCAGACTCGTTACCGATCGCGAATGACAAGGAGTTTACTTTGCGCTTGCGCGCCTCCGATGGACGCAGATCAACCGCGGCGGTGGCCACTATAACGGCGACGCGCAAGCCCAGTTCTTTGCGGTTCTCTGCCGGTCCCTACAAAACAGAGGTCATTGAAAACTCTACAGAGGTATTTTGATTGAGGACTTATATAGGCAAATGCAAAATATTTAGTACTAAGTGCTTTTCGTTGTGTAGATAAGATCATTGGTAGTTGTGACCGTGCTGGGGACAGCCTTAGAAGATAACGTGCACTTCTCGATTCTCAACGAAAATCCGAGCTTCCGCATCGGTGAAACATCTGGGGTTGTTAGTACGACCGACATACCCGTGGACAGAGAAACCAGCAACAGTCAAGAGGTAAACATGGGCTGCAAATTGGTTTGTTTTGTTTTCCATCAACATACACTGCTGTTTCTTTGGTAAGCAAACTGTTTGCCCTTTTCAGCTTTTAGTGGAGGCTACCAGTCGCAACGGCACAAGGATGGGACGATGCGTTGTGCACGTCACCGTGAATGACGTCAACGACAACCCGCCTGTGTTTATCGGTCTGCCGTATTACGCGTCAGTACAAGTCGACGCGACAGCCAATACCATCGTTAAACAGGTACAGTTCTGAAGGATGTAAACACATACCTTTAATACTGCTCCTGTGTGATTTAGATAAATCAATAAAACACTTCAATAACACGTACTGTTTTATAGGTTATCGCCATTGACCGCGATGGTGGGGCTAACGGGGAGGTTTCTTATCGCCTGGAAGGAAAACATTCATCTTTGTTTGCAATCAACCCAGCAAACGGAAGTGTCACAGTGCGTGGAAGCCTCGACTCAACTTTCCCATCCGGAAACGTGAAGTTCAATCTTACGGTGGTAGCCACCGACTCAGGTGACGTTTTTACTTTACACGAAAGCTCTGTGTTTTGTTTTATTGTCTGCAAGTAATCAACGTAGGTTTTGTTTTTAAACGTCACACTATGCTAACATCATTACCGGACCCCCCCAAGTTTTACATTCAATATTTGCGTGTTCTCAAACATCTCATAATTGACGTTAAATCTTCTGTGTCTTTCATCAAAGGTAGATAGTTGCAAAACTAAATAAACGAAATCCTACAGGTTTTCCAGCACTGTCTGGCCGCGCTGTCCTCCGGGTATCAGTGATCAACCGCGCCACGCCAGTCTTCACCTCCCCCTTCTACGGTGGAATTTCGATCCAGGAAGACGCCCAGAGTCACACTGTTGTAACTGCGGAGGTGAAAGCGGCGAGTCCGGACGCATCTGACGTGTTCTATTCGATCGAGGAAGGCGATCCACTCCAGCAGTTCGACATCGACTTTGCGCGAGGTTGGTTGTTCGCTCTAATGAACACATTCCTGTTGTCAACATACCTTAGCTGTTTAGGTGGCTTTTTAGTGCTGGTACCAAACAATTTTGTGCAGCTTTAATTTCGCTGTAGACTACCTGAGCCCCAGACAATTTAAGGGAACAAAAGTAAACAAACAGGGTTTCAAAGTCGCGAAGTTGTAGTTCTCCGGCGAAATTTACACCTACAAGATTCTGGAAATATGTTGTTACCATTCTCGTGTGTTGCGATGTTACCTTTCTCTTGTCTTTCTATTTTTACATACAACGAGAATATGGTGCAATACTGCATGACTTTGCAATGTTTGCCCATATTACGCATACTTTTTGAGAAGCGGACCTCTAACATGTTTGCTTTAAGCTACGGTTTCTTAACTCATCTGCTTTCTGCTTGTTCGCGACTAATTTGCATTCAATTGCCAGGAACCATCACCACACTCGGTAACCTAGATTACGAAGCCACGCGACGTTATCGACTGCGCGTGCGATCACGGGATGCATGGTCACGTGCTTTGGCTGACGTCGAGGTTGAGATCGATGTCGTCGACGTCAATGATAACTCACCGATATTTGCTGAGGCGCATTACGAAGTAAATCTGCTCGAAACCGCCTCCGTCGGTGAAGTTGTCAAGGTATTTGAATGTAAACAAGTTTTGTTGGCAACACGGGTGTGATCACATTGACTATCTTACATAAACACACTGTGGCTAATTTAACAGGGCAAAATAACTTAAGGCTGGTATTTTTGTTTAGATTTCTGCAGCTGATGCCGATACCGGCCCGAACGGACAAGTGACCTACGCCATCTTGGAGGAACCGTGGGTTGACGGGAAAAATTTCCTCATAGATTCTGACACCGGTATGATCTGGACTGCTAAAGGTTTGGATCGCGAGCGCAACGCCGTTTTGCGGTTCGTGGTACGAGCCAGCGACGCGGGTATACCACCCCGACATTGTGACGTCACAGTCACAATACTGATTGACGATATTAACGACAATCCACCAGCACTGGGAAAGGTAAACTTTCGCCTCACTTGTTATGCCCACACCGTTGTGCAGTTGATGCTGAATATTGTTTGAACGATATTTTCAGAGCATGTACGAGTTTGTGGTGAGCAAAGTGTCGGAGGCGAATCACATCGTGGGCAAAGTTGATGCTTGGGATCCTGATTCGTCTGACCAAGACAAGTTAACATTTTCCTTTCGGCATCCCGGAACATCTGCACCCTTGCAAATTGACTCGAAAACAGGTACATTTTAGTTTACTTGACTTAGTCTGTTGAAGATGCTGCAAGGTAAAAATAATGCCAAATCATCTGAACATTTCGTTGTCGTTTCAAGGCCTTGTAACCCTCGGACCAGGTCAGATGACCTCTTTGTCTCCCAATATCACGGCACAAGTTTCTGTGTCAGACGGAGTATTCGAGGCAGTGAGCACTTTGGTTGTCCACATTGTTACAAACGACACTCGTGTTCTTCCTGTAGACTTCGCCTACCCAATGTACAACTTCTCGGTCACCGAAAACGTTTCTCCTGAAAAGCGAATTGGAAAGGTGTGCAGAAGTTTTTCAAATGATAATCCAGCAGTTTTTGGAGTTTGTTTTAAGAGTAACTGTTTAAAATATCCCTAAACGTAATGGTGGCAATTTTTGACGTATTGGTTTGTAAACATTGTGTTTTACCATTTCAGATTGAAGCTATTACCACTGGTGACGTAATCTACCAAATGCAAACTGACACCTGGCTTTCCGATCTTTTCCGTGTCGACCGAGAAAGCGGCGAAGTTTACATTCAAACCGCTCTAGACAGGGAGGAGCTGGGAAGACGCCAGGGCGAGTCAAGCAACTCCGACGTTACTGTGGAATTCGAAGCCATTGCAGTTGATCAAAGAGGTACCTTTGCGTATTATTTGGTCCCGCCATGTTTGTGAACAAATGTAATAAGAATCGATTGTGTCTTTGAAGGTCGAATTGCGCGATGCCTGGTGCGTGTACGCGTCGATGACGTGAACGACAATGCGCCGGTCTTCACTCAGAATAGTTACGCCACAACCGTAGCTATGAACGAAGCAGAGATCGGCGATTACGTTCTTAAGGTACGAGTCCTTGGATGCACTTGAAACAGTTTTCCCTGATCTTTGACTCTTTAAAAGTACAACCTTTACGAAATTTTGGTATACAAGTCATTAACTCTTAGCTCCCACTAAAATATATTTCACCAAAAAACGACAGTATCTTATTTACATAGTGTTTTTTGTTTGTCAAGCTGTTCTGCGGTGAATTCTTAAATTCAAATGATACATTGTTTATCTTTAAAGTTGTATTTTGGTGTTCTGTAACAGGTTACAGCCACAGACCCAGACAGCGGCGAAAAAGGACGTGTGACGTATTCTTGGGACGAGGATCCATCCAACGCTAAAGTCTACCTTAACCTGATTACTGACACTGGCGAAATCACGATCCGCGACCGGCTGAGGCGTCTCGGTGCGTATTAAAAACTGGCCCTTGATTCTTTTACAGCTCCGCAAAGGCGACTCAGCTCCCGTCCCATGCAAATATTTGACTCCTCGTTCTGCACCAATCGCTGTGTCGGGTTAAACGGGTTAAAAGTAATAAGCCAATTCGATTTTCTCCCGGCGATTCCTTTTGAGATCGCTCATTACCTGAGAGCAAACAGTGCGGCGCGATTGGGTGCTTTGTATGTCGGCATCTCAGCCCGGCGGCTTGTTGACTCTCGGTCCCTGCGTAATGTTTTAGGGACCGATGCCGCCTTTGATGTGGTCGACAGATAGAAACGTGGCTTCTATCGCAGAGCTTGCGAATTGTCGACCTTAATTGCAACATCCCTTGATAACCACCTTAGGCAAAACCCCTTGGCATACGTTTTTGGAAATTCAGTGGCCTTGCACCACCAGAAAACTTAACAGTTCAGTTTTGCAGGTAATTCACAGACCCTGACGTTCTTCGTGAGAGCTAGCGACCAGGACGAGACGAACCCGCGCTCAAACGTGGTCAGCGTATCGATCTTTGTCACAAGCAACCGTGACATGATTCCAGTGTTCGATCAAACCAACCTGATCGTTCACATGGATGAAAACAGCGCTGTGGGCTCGGAGGTGGGAAAACGTGGCTTAAAAACGTTTAAAAAATGTTTACCCTACTGATTGATGTGTCTTGTGTGCTTCACTGAGATAATATATTTCTAAACAACAATACCTTTCTTGTCCTTAGGTCACCACCGTACACGCTTCCACCCGTGCAGACATCGCCTTGTTATATGATCTTGCACCAGAATATGACGCAACAGGCGAAGAAAGTACGTTATTTGAATAATTACTTTGAAGGAACATTTCAAACTAGACGTGCGACATTTACATGTTTTGCAACACACTTTTCCAATCCTTCAGGTCTGAAACTGGAATGTTCTCAATCGACCCAGAATCTGGGGTTATTACAGTTGTCCAGCCGCTGGACAGAGAGGTGACATCTCAATACAATCTTGCTGTACTCGCATACGCATCTACCGCACTTGAACTCGTAACATCAGTTCAGGTATGGTTTAAAAACTACATTGCGCTGTTTAAATGACTTTCGCTACGTTGTCGGACTAATTTTTAATCATATGTCGGTTTCCAGGTAACGGTTGTTGTTGACGACGCAAACGACAACGATCCGAAATTTTCAACGAGCGACTATGTGGCATCCTTGATTGAAAACACACCGGCCGGAACACACGTGATTCGTGTCCAGGCAACAGATGAAGACGAAGGGGTGAACGGCATGGTTACATACAGGTATAATGGTTTGCCCAAACTAAATGGTACACAAAGCCAATGTATGTGAGTAGGTGACAAATCTTGGGAGGAAATATAAACCCACGTTATTAGTAGCCTCAAGCGTTTAAAGCTGCTTTATTGTTTCTACAGCCTTGATGATCCAAACGGACAACTTTCGTCGCTTTTCGCAATCAACAACCGCACTGGACTTATCACCACCATTTTGCCCATTGATCGTGAGGCCAACAGCTCTTTCGTGATTACCGTGGCAGCCACTGACGGCGTTGGAGGCAACCTCACACGAACCACCCGCAGTCACGTGACCGTTCAGGTGGTTGACGTCAACGACGTTGCTCCGGTTTTTGCAAAAGATCACTACACAATCGCCATTCCCGAAAGGTATCAGTTTTGTTTGGCGCCATTTCATGGCGATTTTAGTCAAGTCTGATGCTAACAATCAATTTGCTTATTAGTGCGCCGCTCAGTTACATAACTGCCAAGTCTATTCGAATTCTTGACGAAGACACACTCGATTGCACAAATCTGCAGGCGTTTATAACAAGCGGTGACGAAGGCCACCAGTTTGAGACAGTGTGGAAACGCATTCGCAGTAATGGTGATTCCAACTTCAAAGTTGGCCTAAAGGTTTGTACAAAATATCATTTTCCCTGGTTTCCAAATCTGTTAACTTTTCGTCTTCTGTAGGTTATCAAGAGCCTCGATCGTGAAACCAAATCCTCATACGACTTGACCCTATTTGTAACTGATGGTCTTCACTCCAGTGAGACACAAGTGACTGTGGAAGTGATAGACGTCAATGATAATACACCAATCTGTGAACAGGTTTGTACCAAACTGAAACTGATATTCACAAATTGAAAATTTGTAATTAATTTGCTTTTAATAACATTTACACAGCTGAGTTACCGCGTTCGTGTTCCGGAAGATGTTTCTCGAAACACAATGCTTTTACAAGTCAAATCTTCCGACCCGGACGTGGCATCCAATGGCGTTCACTCTTACACGCTCACCGGGGAAGGAACAGACGCGTTTAGGTTGGATCCAAAATCAGGTATTTGCTGTTTTAAAGGTTGCTCGTCAGTGGGTGATAGTTTTGTATGGAAAAATGTATGCTGCTTTACAGGAAAACTTTTCATTGCTGGGGTCTTAGATCGTGAAACAGTGGCCGAATACAGACTTGCCGCAACATGTGCCGATGCCGCTGGACATAGTTGTACGAGCCAGGTAAGAGTAGATGTACGGTTGGTTTACCTTAGTAAAGAACATATTCGCAACGTACATAAATCGATGTAGTTTTGGAAAACAATCAGTATGTAGTGGATGGCGATCTTGTGTGACTGATGAGGTTAACAAATTCCGCTGTTTTCATGCTGATAAACGTATTCGAAATGCGCATACTTTAATTGGCATTGTGCATACCATGTGGAACAGCACATATTAACAAATCTAAAAGTTTAAAGCAACAACTGAAATCCCAGTTAGTTCAGTTTTGGAGCCCTACATTTCAACCGATATTTCTCAGATCCACGTGATTGTGACCGACGTGAACGACAACGAGCCGACTTTCGATCCTTCATCTTTACGTGCTTCGGCCCGGGAAAACACACCGGTAAACTCCTTGCTCCACCGAGTAATCGCTTACGACAACGATCAAGGTGAATAGACACAAAAATTCCCAAAACCCACACTTTCCAACCTCAGTTCCGCGACTAACCATGCGATATATCGACACAGGTGCAAATGGCACGATACGATACGAACTAAGCGACGATGAAGGCGGACAGTTCTACATCGAACCCCTTTCCGGCATCATTATCCTGCTCAAACCCCTGGACCGGGAAACCGTGTCGTCTTACCAGCTGCAAGTTGTGGTGGGTGGTTTTTGTTATACTTGGAAGTCCTTGTGTGGGCGTGGATGCCTTACGATTTGTTTTCTGTTTTTTTCTTTAGGCGGTGGATCACGGCACCAAACGTCGCTTGCAAAGCTCAGCAACACTTTTTCTTCAGGTTCTCGACGTTAACGATAACCCACCGATATTTGAACATACACAGGTGAAATATAAACAGCCAAATAGTTTCTCAAGCAAGTTTATTTTAAGTATTTCCTGGCTTCAAAGCCACGACTTTTCTGCTGTCCGTAATTTTAATCACCTTTTTCTCCTACATCTGTATGTAGTCAAGCAACAGTAACAAAATATGAGCTTTTCGTAATTGCTTTGTATCTCTTTTTACTTAGTACAATGTCAGCGTTCACGAGGACGCATCTCTTGGCCTCGAAGTGGTGCAAGTTAGTGCCGAAAGTTTGGACTCCGGAGACAACGCCAATCTTCGGTATTCAATCACACACGGAAACAAGCACGGAAAATTTGCCATGGACGAAAACTCTGGTAAGTCGCAAGCAAGTTTCGACCCTCTGCCCTACCAGCAATACAGCATTTCTGACCTTTGGCATTTTTCAGGTTTGGTGACTTTAATATCGACAGTGGATTACGAGAGCGATGTGAGTTACGTGCTGACCGTCTCTGCCTCGGACCGCAGTGACACACCACTTTCCAGCGAGTGCACAGTGGTTGTCGAGATTGTTGACGTCAACGATAATTCTCCCGTATTCGCGAGCCCCTCCCACCAGGTAACAAGACGCTAAGTTGTTGCCGTCTATGTTGTGGCTTACTCTGTTCATAGCAGTTTACGTAATGTGGTCGCCTTTGATGATTCAGATTTCCATTCCCGAGGACGCGGAGGATGGTCGGGTGATCGCTAGCGTAAAGGCAACGGACCGCGACAGCGGGGAGTCTGGTAACGTGACCTACTCGCTCAAGCTGCACGACACTCCTTTCGCAGTCGACCCTACTTCTGGGGATGTCTCCGTGGCGCCACCAGGCGTTGATTACGAGACACGGCGCTCGTATCCTATTGTCGTGATTGCGACTGATGGTGGAAATCCCTCACGCTCTAGCGAAACTGACGTAT
>QXVZ01006926.1:0-16429 GCA_008931825.1 Phallusia fumigata
AATATACTAAAGGTTAAGTTATTATTGTTTTGCAGCGGACCACGGCATGGGTCAGACCGTGACAATCATTACGGGTCAACCAAGCGGAACCAACATCCAACTAGTCAATATAACAATGACACACAACCATTAGTTGGAAATAGGTATGGGCAGTCCGAATATCACAAAAAGTTGTTTATAAAATGTTTTATTTATGCACTGTACAAATCAAAAATTTTCTGACATATGTAAAAGTGTTTGTCTTGTATTGATTTTTTTGCAATACACAAACTGTGCATGCAAATTTGACAAAACTGCAATGTCACCGATTGATCATCTATAATATCCTCAACAAAAAATCTGTAAAAGCACTTTAAAATCGGAAAACTTTTAAGCAGCCCTTAATTTGAAAGCATAATAGTATTAAATTGCCAAACCTTATACCAACCCCAAACTTTGTCTAGACTTGCAATTAGTTTGTCTCATTCTTGGTGTTAGGTGTTTTTTTAACTTTTTTACAAGATTTTATGATTATGGGTTTTTAAGATTCTGTGATTATGTGATAGCTTGACTGGAATGTTATGCTGCCATGTCCTTGAAAAGCTGTTTTTGTGACTTGCAGTGACGTCTAAAAATCTCTAAATTATGTAACAACCCTGGACCAAAAAGAGTCACCAGTACAGTTTGCATCATTTCAATCTAGTGAATGTACTGAAAAAAATATTTTTACAAATCCTGTTTGAGCAAAACAACTTCAAGTAGTATAAATGTCATCAGTTTGGATAATTTTCTTGCAATCTGTATTTTAAGGTCATCAGCAAGTAGTTCTGGTAGTGAACCTCCTGTGAGAAAACCAAGCGACAGTCACCAACGGCCAACACATGACCAGTATGGTTACGCCGAAGTTCGACGCCAAACACCAGAAAAGTTTCAACCAGAGGATTACGGACTTGAGGACGACAGGTGCGTAGGTTGTGTTGTGGCTTGTGTGGCCTAAGTGATTCGAATTATTTCATGTTTTGCACTGCTGGTGTCTGGAATTCCTTATAATTTTGGCTAAAAACTTAGTATTCTTTGGCTTTGAAGAGTTTGTTTTTCTGGCTAATTGGTAACTCGAAACTGAATCATTTTGAGAATTAAAATTATCTTGTTATATTTAATAGTAAACCTGTTTTCTAGAATTTATTAAAATGTAAAAAAAAAATTGAAGACCTTCATGTAGTTCACAAATTTTTCTTGTCTTTTTGTAACATTTTTTTTGTAATTCATGTAAAATTATTTCATTATTCTGTACTTTTTTCCACTGTAATTGTTTAACACCATACTAATACCACTCACTGTTATTACAAAGGCAAAGTGATTATGATGACGACAACGATCAATACGGACTTGAGCCCAGTGGCTACCAGGAGCAGCGACGAAGGGGAAGTGTTTCATCAGAAGCAAGCAGTACTGGAAGGTAAGTTGATGCTGTGAGCAGTTTTTCTTTGTATCATTTTTTCACAAAATATTCTATTTGCTAAATGGCATTTTGAAAGTCTGCGGTACTACCACAGAATTGTACATCCCAATTTTCGCTCCACCTCATGATCAGTCCTGGAACAGTATTTATTGAAAAGTGTAGTTTTTAATCCCCTTATCTCGTAATCTGTTCTCAAAAATTAAAACTTCATGTATGAATTGATGCTGACATGAACAAGAGCACTATTTCGCAGAAAAACAATCCTTTTCAGACAAAATATTTTTACCATTGCAAAATAAAGGGGCTTTTGGGTGATGACCAGTGACCTAAATAGGTTATTACTGTATATTGTAGGTATGCACAAATTGAGGAAAGCATGCCTGTGGCAGCACCAAGGCTGGCACAGAAGTTTGGGGCAAGGGCACCTCTTGCTGAACAGGAGGCTGGTAGTAGGGCCAGCCTTGATAGGTCAGTAGTAGTTTCACTTTTTCACCCAAAAATCATCATCAGATTCACTTTTAATTCTTGTCACCCTAATTTTTTTTGTGAATAAACCTCAAAGTTTGGAAATTTACAAGCTTAGTTTATTAAGGATATAATAAAAAAATAAGTAACTTTGCTGCAAAATGTTTAATGTCACTTTTAATAATTCATTATTGTGAAAGATAGTTAGGAAAGTTATGAATAATGTTTTTAAACAACTAATAATTGTAATTTATTAGGAAAAACTTGACAATTTGCGTTAACTTGAAATGTGATATAAATGCACTTAATTTATTGGGCAACCAGTAATTGTCATGTACATGAGAAGTGTGTATTAATGGTACTATACATAATTTATTCTCAATAATCTCCTGAATAATAAATTACCTGCTTTCAGTCGCCTGTGAATCTGATCATACTTAATTGCTTTGCACACATACCAATCATACTGTACTATCACTAATTACAAACACATAATTTTGTTTATACAATTTGTGTTTTCATTGTAAATAAACAAGTAAAATGCAAATGTCATGCTTTACTCAAACATCGTTNACCTCATGATCAGTCCTGGAACGGGATTTATTAGAAAGCATAGATTTTAATACCCTTTTTTATGTTGTAATGTGTTCTCAAAAGTTAAAACTTCATGTATGAATTGATTACTGACATGAACAAGAGCACTATTTTGCAGAAAAACAATCCTTTTCAGACAAAATATTTTTACCATTGCAAAATAAACGGGCTTTGGGTGATGACCAGTGACCTAAATAGGTTATTACTGTATATTGTAGGTATGCACAAATTGAGGAAAGCATGCCTGTGGCAGCACCGAGGCTGGCACAGAAGTTTGGGGCAAGGGCACCTCTTGCTGAACAGGAGGCTGGTAGTAGGGCCAGCCTTGATAGGTCAGTAGTAGTTTCACTTTTTCACACAAAAATCATCATCAGATTCACTTTTAATTCTTGTCACCCTAATTTTTTTATGAATAAACCTCAAAGTTTGGAAATTTACAAGCTTAGTTTATGGATTCAGACTGATTAAGGATATAATAAAAAAATAAGTAACTTTGCTGCAAAATGTTTAATGTCACTTTCAATAATTCATTATTGTGAAAGATAGTTAGGAAAGTTATGAATAATGTTCGTAATTTCAACTAATAATTGTAATTTATTAGGAGAAACTTGACAATTTGCTTTAACTTGAAATGTGATATAGATGCACCTAATTTATTGGGCAACCAGTAATTGTCATGTACATGAGAAGTGTGTATTGATGGTACTATACATAATTTATTCTCAATAATCTCCTGAATAATAAATTACCTGCTTTCAGTCGCCTGTGAATCTGATCATACTTAATTGCTTTGCACACATACCAATCATACTGTACTATCACTAATTACAAACACATAATTTTGTTTATACAATTTGTGTTTTCATTGTAAATAAACAAGTAAAATGCAAATGTCATGCTTTACTCAAACATCGTTGCTAGTTTATCCATAATCAGAATTATTAAACCATAAATTGAGTAGGTTTTGTATTTTAAATTCAACAAGTAGTTTTATAATTTTGATATATGTGCTCGCAGGCGACCATTACTGCTTGTAGTAGCAATACCATTTCCCATAGTGTAGTGTTTGCCATCTTATCAACCGCCGCACCCCGGTATTGGACAATTTAAACTGCGGTGTTTGCTTGTTCACCCAAGCCCTAAAGTTGACATTCGCAATAGGCATGGTTTAATCATTTACTGAGCAGGTGTTACGTACCACTGACATATTCATCAATATATGTGGTTTCACAGACTTGGAACCAACTGGGTTGCCCCTACTTTGCCCGAAGTCATCAAGATGCTCTCGTACAACATGCCGGTTGTGCAACAGAATGCTGCCGCCTATATTCAGCATCTTTCCTTTAACAATGACAAGATTAAGTCTGACGTGCGTCTCTTAGGTGGGTCTGGTATTTGCTAAGGAGTAACACTGGCTACGTAGGCGTCTAGATGTGCTTTGGGAGAAACACACTTTTGTTTTGTGATGCCTTCCAAGTACCATTAAAGCTCCTGCCTTGCCTAATATGTCTCTTTGAGGTTGAGTACAGCTACTCGCTTTATTTCTGTGCTTCTGTCCTGACAATGATGCATCACCCAATTTCTGCCAGTTTACATGTGTGTAAAAACCTATCAAGCATCAAGTCAATAAATATAAAATGGTTTTGTTGCCAAAATTCATTCAGGTGGTTAAAATGAGATGGTTAAAAACATGATGACAAAAGTCCAAACAGCTAAAAATTTTCATCAGTAGACATTTTTTGACGTTAAAATCATGCTGTTAAAATCATTTTTATGCCAGTTTTTCCACTCTCATTAAGAGCAAAAGAAAATAAATTTTCCCTGACCAAACACAATATATGGTTTTGTGCTTTGAGTACCTACAGATTTGCATGTAGTATTACTTTACCATTCTGCTGGTAATAATTAAGGTGGGATACCCCCTATTGTGAAACTTCTCGACCACCCCAGTGAAAGAGTTGAGTTGAATGCTAGTGGTGCCCTGAGGAACCTTTGCTACGGATCGAAGAACGACGACAACAAAATCCACATTAAGAATTGTGAAGGAGTGCCAAGTGTGATTCGACTTATTAGGGCCACCAAGAACACAGAGATAAGAGAACAGGCTACAGGTATAAACAGAACATGCAGTTATGGTGTAAGGTTAGCTATGTTCATCGGCGCAAATTTTTTTTCTCAGTAAGATCATAATGAGACTGATACTGTAACCCATATTGCTGCCAGTAATATAATATTTTATCTTAAAAATGTCACTTTTTGGAAGTTTACACTATTGATTTTTTAAGTTGAAATGCAAGCAATAAAATCCCAAAAAAAGTTTTTGCAAAATACGAATAGGAACAAACAAACATTGTTTCATGGTAGATGATGAAAAACATCTTTCTCCATCATTTGTTTGTTTGGATTAATAGTTTTCTCTATTTGGGGTGCACGTTTGACACAATATCTAGAAATGCCTTTTGGAAAAACCTGCTGAATAAATTAAGATGAGCATTTTTCCACAAAATTCCATTTGTCTTTAAATTGTGAGAAAAAAATGTATGCTAGATTTAAAATTTGCATGGAAAATATCTATGGTATGATAGAAAACCCTTCTTTGCAAATCAGTCATTGCAAGTTAGCAAACAAAAAAGATTGTAATTAACCTATTATTTATAACAGGAACTCTGTGGAACCTTTCGGCTCATCCAGAGCTAAAGGGCCAAGTTTTGGAACTTGGTCTTGAGCCACTTAATAATCTCATCATTGTGCCCTATGCCGAAGCATATTCGAAGCAGGATGGAAAAGCGAAGGAAGTTGAGATGGTTGATGTATTTACAAACTCAGTTGGGGTGATCAGGTAAAACCAAGTTGGTGGTTTATCAATGGTGCGTCAGTGCTGTTAAAAAACTTGTATGTGGTTTGCCATGTTTGCCAAGTTAACCCCAAAATTGGGTATGTGATAGTGGAGGGCTGAGTGTTGTTATGGTTGAATGCTTTTTTAACATGTAAATGTTGTTTTGCACCTGAATCTTTTTAAGCTTTATTTGTGAAATTATATGTTGCCTGCCCCTGAAAATGTTTGTCATGAAAAAAAATCCTTAGTTTTAGTTTTTGCAAACTCACAGTTTCTAAGCAGAACAACTTTTGAAATTATATATTTCCGTAAATTGAAAACAGGAACCAAAAGTTACCTACGTTGCCAAGTAGGTTGCAACCCATGAAAGCACTATAAAATTGGGTTTACTAAACTTGTGTTTTAAAGTCTGATAAATTAATTAATAGTCTCAAAATAACAATTCAATCATTGTTTTTTTGTTCTGCATCAAACAGCACAAAGTATTCAGAAAAGCGGTAACATAAAATATAACCCCATTTGCAGAAATCTGAGTTCTACAGACAGTGCAGAAAGTCGACGCAGACTCCGTGAGTGCCCTGAGCTGGTTTATTCGCTCATAAGTGTGCTTCAATCCAACATTGACAATGGAATGGCTGAGAACAAGGTTAGTAACATTACTCTGTAAAACCCTGTAAAGCATTATGGCTTGTTGTAATGTAGTTGTCCTGGTTGTCAGGGTGGCAATACTCAAATTGACAATCAACTACATTGTAAAATGAAGACCCTGTTGCTATGATAGCTTTAAAACATATTGGTTTAAAATTTTTTGTGGTAACGTTACTTTTTGAGTTTAAAATTAAAATATATGCTTTTTATTTTAAAACTAGCTTTGTTATTCCAAGGCTTTTGGGTGCAAGCTGTTAAAATGATTTCCTAAAATTTATAAAAAAAATATTGCAAGGTTAGTTTTGTGTGGTAAAAAAAACACAATTTCAAACACAAGTTATCATTCAAACAAGAAATAGGTCAAAAAGTATAGCTGGAGAGAGTCTAGTTTGGTACATAACTGTTGTTTCAAAAATCATCATACAGCAGCTGATACAAGTTTACATTTGATGTAGGACACCGAAAATTGTGTATGTGTACTGAGAAATCTCACTTACCATCTGCAAGAAGAAACTCCCAATAAAGACCTTTACACGCTTGACAACCGTGCGTCAGCAAACACCAACGACCAATCAGAAACCACCTGCTTTGGAAAAAGCAAACCAAAAGGTATGTGACGTTCTATTGAACTTGTATAGCTAGACAGGTGCACAATTCAAATTTCTGTACACTTTTCCTCTTGTTTTAACCACAAAGTAAATGAAAATTATTTTCTGTGCCCTATGAAAGCCCTGATAAAGAATGTATGGCCTTGATTGGAGTGTTTTGAACATGAATGTTACATATTTCTTGAAAATTTATCTTCCTAAATTTATCTTCATTTATCCAATTTATCTTATTTAAATATTTCAAGTTTCCTAAACCTTGCACATGATAGTATGGGATTTGACTTTTCATGCAGAAACCGTTTATATTTTTCTTAGCTACGATTTTTACACTCCTATAAACTTCTCACAATTAACTTCTTTTTCTTAAGACAAACCTGATGTGGTGGAGGAAGTCCCTCCAGATGACCCGGATGCGACTGGTGCGTCGTTGCTGTGGCAACCAGATATCTCTCGTCTCTATGTGGGTATCCTGCAGGAGTGCAAAAAAGGTGACGACATTACGGAGGCAGCGCTCGGCGCCATACAAAATCTCACGAACGGAATCTGGAAGGTAAATTTGAGGTCATGTGAAAACATTAGACAGCCACTTCACATGTCGCACAGTCTGTGGCAGATTTTTATCTGAACACATTCTAAAGGTTTAGTAGGTCCATTGTTCTGTACTACGTATATATATATGTAATGTCAGTGGCGTACTTACTACTTAGTGTTTGGAAATACACAACATGAAATTGTTCAATGATATCGTAGACTTTTTTAGTTTGGATTCCTTGTCAATCTTTGGTACAATAAGTTCCTGTCAAGCACGGAAAACTCGTTTTTTGACCCAGTCAATCGATAAAAAACCACTCGAATTTTTCAAGTTTGAAGTTTCGTTTTATGAATTCCGACATCAACGAATGCTTTTAAGTTAACTCAATATCACGGGCTAATTTTTTTACATTTCAAAAAAACACTTTGTCTGCGACCCGGGCATACATAAACAATACTTGTATGTATCAAAAACAATCGTTATTCACAGTGTTTGACATTTTTCAGTGGTCTGTGTATTCGAGGATCGTGATACGTAAGGAGAAGGGACTGCCGATCATCATCGACAAACTACGAACCAACAACGACCAGATCGTCCGAGCTGGCACAATCGCACTTACCAACCTGGCTGAAGACCACAAGAACAAAGAACTTATCGGTATGTGCTTAGTTGAGGGACCCTTAAACGTTCTGCAAAAAACGTAAAAAAACTGCAAAACCTTTTTTGTTGCTAGTAGCGGTGTCTGTGTTTTTTGTCGGTAAAGTCCNCGGTATGTGCTTAGTTGAGGGACCCTTAAACGTTCTGCAAAAAACGTAAAAAAACTGCAAAACCTTTTTTGTTGCTAGTAGCGGTGTCTGTGTTTTTTGTCGGTAAAGTCCCAGCTTAGGTTAAGCTGTCGTTGTTGGTTCGAATCCCACTGCGAGCTAGATTTTTGTAGCCAACGGAGAACATAGCAGTCAGCGTTTTAGAGTTTTTCTTTCGCAACTGATATTGCTGAAAGTCGACATTGTAACTCTATTCACAAGGTTATGGATCCCTTTTGAATGCACGTTGTTGATGCAGTAATGAATCTTTGGATTTTTTTGCCCATAAATAGACCTCTATGTGAAATCAGATGACTTGGGTTTTTTAGCTTAAGCTTAACTCTTTGTTGTTGCAGGCAAGTTTGCGATGAAGGACTTGGTTTACAAATTGCCCGGGGGTTCCGATCCCAATGTTCGGTTGTCAGATCTCACCACAATTGCTGTGATCAACACTATTCGGTGCCTCGTGGATCAAAGTGTGGCGAACACCAAGAACCTCCAGGAAGCGGGAGGCATTGAGAGAATAACAATCATCAATAACCCAAGGTATCCATAAATAACAAACCCCCAAGTCAAATATAACAAAATTAATCTTCAGCGTTTGTAGGATATTTTGAAGTATTGGGATAGATTCTAGAACTGTGGCTTGTTACGTCATAGATACTTTGATCTCCGAAACAGTTGATCAGATTTTTTTTGCGGCTGCTTAGTGGGCTAGAAAAAATTTTATGTAAAATCGGATTATATTGCTTTAACAGGTCTCCATTTCTAAGTAAGTACGGGATATCTTATACAGTAGTACAGATACGCCACGTACTGCTTAATATCTGCAGGGTTTCCCTAACTCTGACCTGGCTGTGTGACATGCAGTACTGAGTGTTTTTTTTTATGTGTCAACCATACCCCAATAGCACTCACCGCGAGCATGACCAAGACCAGTGGTTCCCAACGTTTTTTGATTTCCCAACGTTCAACGTTTTTTGATGCATTTCCCCCTTCGCTTATTTTGGAAGTTTTCGTTCCTCCCCTACTAGACAAAAAGTGATAAAAGGTAATACTAAAACGTTTGGAACCACTGGTCTTCAAAAAAAATACTTCACTTATAATGAATAACTTTCCTATAAGGTGGAAATTCTTAACTCGTCAAATTCCTCCCCTGTTGGGAACCTCTGACCAAGACCGAACCGGGAAAAGGGTTCCTACCCGTTGTGCAACAACCACACCTGTTGTTTTGATCCCAATTTCTGACTCGACCTTACCTCAATGTCTCTATTATCTTTGCTTCCAGGGACAGTAGCCGATACCACCAGAGGGTTGTGAAGGCCGCAGGGCAGCTGCTTAAAACTATTTGGGCCAATAAGGATGTGAGATCGGCCCTGAAGAAGGATGGATGGAAGAAAGAACATTTTATCCCGACTATCACTGCTGAAACTCTGCCAAGAGGGTAAGTCTGATAATGTCATTCCTATCCTCACACATCAAAGACATATTTGTTTTTTTTAGAGTAGCCATCAATGTATTCCGTTTATTTGTTGGCTCAGAATTCCAGTTAAGTTTTAATAAACTGCACTGGTACTGTATTTCACTTTAGCGATATCATTTTGTCTGATGCCTGTAGGCAAATTTAACAACGAACAATTTTTGTCCCAACAGTGGTGGAAACAAGCCATACGAAGAACCACGCAGCACGCCCAATGCTAGCTCGTCTGGAGGACGAAGGGCGCAGAGAAATGCCAGTCAATCTGCTGAAGAGGTAAAAAAGCTACTTTAATGCAAATTTAACATTTTTAGAGTTGCTGTCGGGAAATAAACTCACGCATCTTGAAAAGAGGTCGCTCAACTTGATTTTGGGGAAACTGTACGTTGAAATTTAGCGATGGGCCGTGGTATAAGTGGTTACAATTTAATGGCTAGTTCTAACAGCAGGTTTTGCATACCTTTTTTAGGATGCCAAGAGCTAACTATGACTTAAGCTTTTAATAGTCTTTGAATTCGCCAGCACGCCGCGCAGAGACTTCATCCTAAGAACACAAATTAACTTTTTAATTTTCATTCAACAGCAGGTCCCACTTAAATCCAACGAAGGCGACACCGTGGACGCCGGCAAACCGAAGGGCCCGGCCGACTCCTGGGTGTGATACGACGTCACAGATGACGTCATTTCTTTCCGAAGTGCCTGGCCTCAACCATTTTTGCTTTGCACTGACACCCCACGTCACTTGCGAGCTGTCCCACAGCGACCTCTAGCGACAGAGCTGGCACCGTACCACTACTAATATGTTTCGAGTTTTTACACACGTACATTTTCAGATACATACATACATATTATATCTTATATATTCTGTGGGAAGTTTTTATGGGTGAAGTCCCCTATTTTACGGTGCTCGCTTTTTCTAACTTTATATCCGTCACGATATTTGCGTTAATTCATATAATTTTGATGATTTCTTTTAACGCGGCCGCATTATTCTTTTAAGAGACCAACGAGCGCGGCGTTATGCAACGTGACCACGTGACCAAACGTATGTGACCCCGACGTCACGTGACATACCCTGTGTTGTTTCCGTAGTCGATTTTAGTGATTGTGACCAGCTGCGGCAATCATACGCTCATGTGTTCGGCTTTTGCGCCCCGGCGAAGGATAAAAACCCCGGCGGCTCGCTTACTTAGCATGCAGTCAGTTTTTTAACGCTACATTACTGACATTTTTTTTTCGGCGCGATTTTAGCAACATCGCATTTTATTTTGGTGCTTTCACACGTATTTGTACTACTCCTGTAAACTTAAAACATTCTATTTTTAACCCAATGAAACGTGTGCGTTTTTGTTTAATCGCATGAGTGGTGCGTATTTTCCCGGTTATCCGATGAGCTTGCGCCGCTTTCACGCTTTGCTTCATATTAGATTTTAGCACCTAATTCGTCGTATCATGACCAAAATATTCAATTCGAAACCCGTTCACTGCCACACATTTGTTCAAAATGTGACCTCACGTAACCCCGAATGACGTCACGTTTTCTGACTCCGTCATTCGGGGCTAGCACCCCCACTTCAAAACAACAAATAAAATGTAACACTGGGTATTCTTTGTGTAATCGTATTTCTTGAACAATAGTTTCGCTCCATCGTGCATTGTGAAAAAATTCAAAGTGGTGTAACGTAATCGTCGATGACGCCACTTTAGTAGTTTGCGTGTGTTTTTTTTCTGAAAGTAATAATCAGTTGCTTCTGTGTACATAGTCGGTAATTTACGTTTCTGACGCTTCCTTGTGTATATTTGGCCCAGGCGAATTGTGTTCTTTTCTACATGATTTTATTGCAAGCGACCCTAGCGTGCGTAGCTTTTAAACCGTTTGTCGTGCTTTCTCTCTCGCTGAAACTGAACATTGTGTGGCAAAGCTTGACAGGACCACGACACTCCCAAACCACGACAGTGTGCTGGATTTGTGTGAAGGTATTCAAGCAGGAGTGTAAAAAAATGTGGCCTTTTTAAAAAGCCACAAGTGAGATAGAGGTTTTTTTACACTGGGGCAAGATTTGCCCTAAAGTTGTGAACTCATGAGAAACAACAGGATTAAAGCAGCGGAAAAGTTTACCTCTTGACGCCAAAGTTAGATTCGTTGTCCAACCGGTATGCTTAAACGTCCTATGCAGAGCACAGCTAGAGGATTTTCTCGCTTCAAGGCATAGTCTGTAGTAAGATTTGGTTTTCCTGAGCAACTTGCTATGTAGCATTTTTCGGCTTTTGCCTATGCCCGGTGTAGAGGTCACGATAATATGTTGAGAGTTAAGTCAGGGGAAGGCCTACAGTGTCATTTTAATTACGATATCATGCGAAAGTTGTTGCATTGTTGTGTCAGGTGGCGCTAGAATTCGTTGATTACGTTGGAAGGTTCATTTCATGTAGGTTTAACATACAAATTTTGCGCCAGTAATACGCTTACAAGGGAAGAAATTACTTTCGCCTTTGCCGCCGCTCTTCGTTTGACCCATGCCACTGGAGGCGTAACGGTGCGAATTTATTTGAATTTGTACAATCCAATTTACTTCAGATTCAAAATAATCTTAAGCACTAAAAAAACATCTGTTCCTATTTCGTTTAAACTTAACTGTGTATTTTCTGGGCTCATTGTCATGGTGGTATTTCCTATTACGGTTATTTTCAGTAATCATGACGTAGCTTGGAGGTATCACGTTTCGTAGCACTGCGAATTGCGAGTCTGCGACTGTTCACTGAAAATTACATTGATTGCCGGTTGACTGGAAAGGGTGTGAAAATGTGAATGAATGAACCGATGGTAGAGGAATTGTTTTGTTGTGACCTATCTCGTAGCCTTGGTATCTAATGTACGTATGGCCAAACCGCACTTTTTTGGTCCTATCTTATGTTTGCTGTTGGTTGTGATGTTTTTGTGTGGCCAGAACAGACTGATCCTAATTTAATTTTTAGGGGAAAATGTCTGATTTCTAAAACTGGTAAGTTTACTTGTTTAATTTATCAAATAAATGAAATACTTTGAGGAGAAAAAAGGGAAAGATGACAAAAGACTAAAGTATTTTTTCTGCAATAAAATTTAAATTGGTCTCTGTTGCTGTTCCCACTTCAGGAATAAAAAAAGTTAGTGTTGAGATTTGACAGTCAATGGGTCATGATTTGACTTTCAATATAAACTAGTATAGACTCCGATTCGTTTTTATATCAGTGAAAAATTGATCTAGTAGTTGTGAGGAAAACTGACCTTGGCTAATATTAGTATCTTTTTACAGAAACTTGATTATGGTAACCTAAAATACAAAGACTTATGTGATGAAACTTTCGTAATTTGATAAAAAGCATCCTTTGAGTAGTGTTTCTGTTCTGGTGGTCTATACTGTCCATTGTGTTCCTAAAGAAAGGATTTATCTTACAATTTTAAGATGACACAACACCTGATGACGCAAGTCCCAGGATTTGGAAACTTTGGTGGTGGTTTCATGATGCAAAGTAAGTACCCCATAATATAATGCCTTTGCTTTTTGCCCATTTCCACAAACTGATAAAAGTCCCTCTGCACCAAGATATCAGGAATATAGAAACTATTCAATTTTAAAAATTAAACTTATGTAATTTGTATTGTATGTATGCATGCATACAGTAACTGGTTTTGTTGCTATGTTTTGTGACAATGCATTTGTAACTGTGAGAACTGCTGTAGTTTGCAGACTAGAATATTTTTGTTATTGTTATTTATGCATTTTTGTGTGTACATGAGATTGTGTGTACTTTGGCATTGTGTCTGTGTGTCTTAATTAAATGCCACTTTTTTTGCTTTTAGCATCTACAGCCAATGTTCAGTGGGTCATCACCTCAGAAGAATGGAACAACTACACTCAACAATTCAATAAATTGATGCCAGTAGCAGGATTTCTGCGGGGAGATCAAGCTAGAAATTTCTTTCTTGAATCAAAACTGCCCCCACAAGTGCTGGCTCAAATATGGCAAGTCTTACTATGACGAATATTGCATTTTTGCCTACATATTATTTGCATGTGTCCCGTTCTTCCAGTTCTGTTGCCACTTTGTGTGTGTTTCCTGTTTTGTGTATGTTTCCTGTTTTGTGTATAAACAAGAAAAGAAATGGTCCCCAAGTCCAAAAGTTCCGTGTGGTGGCATTGTGAACCTACAGCTTGTGCCAGAATGATGTTCAGGCTGTGCTGTAAGCCTACCTATTGCAAATTACAAGGACAATGCATGCAATGACCAGTTTGCTGCATGTCTGACTAAATAGCTGCATAGCCATCTTACTTAAGTTCATAGAATTGTGGCCTATTTAAAATATCAACCACTGTCAGTCCCAAGTATCCTTAACCATAGTACAGTTAGAAAAAAACAATCAAAACAATGGACTGTGTTTTTGCAGTTTTGCCATTCATATTTGTTGGGCCCCTTGTTGTTTTTTCATATCAATGTCTAAAAGTTCTTATTTCCATGCAGGGAGCTTGCCGATTTTAGTGGTGATGGGAAAATGGATAAACTTGAGTTTGCCATTGCCATGAAGTTGATCAAGTTAAAACTTCAGGGTGTGATGCTTCCTTCCACTTTACCTCCAACTATGAAACAACAACCAATGTATGGTGGGGGTGGTTTCAATCAACCCAGCATGAATGGTATGTTTTGCAAGCCAATATTGACCAGTATGAGTAATAATTTATGTAACATCTAAAAAATTATCATGTTAAAATTTTCTGGTACTTCTGACCACCTTAACAAAATAAAAACATATTTTCCATTTGAACTGCATTAAAGCCAGTTGCTTTGTGTGGTATTTATTGTAACCACATAGTCTTTGTGTTGTATGCTGATAAATAAATAAAACAAATTGAACATATTATTCCCAGTTGGACCTAGATAGCTTAACATTTTTCTTCCATAAACTTACATTGAATTTTTTTCATTCAGCTGGCATAATGGCCCCAATGGGTCCAGCCCCTGCATCAGTTCCTGGCTCGATGTCAGGCATGTATAACACAATGCCGACCATGGCCAATGGCAGTATGTCTATGACCGGGATGTCACAGCCAGTGCATATAAGTAAGATTGAGTTGCATTTGTTACTACAAATTCTGCTCCTGGAATGATATAAATATGGTGAAATATACCGAAGTCCTGTTTTTTGTTAAGCAGTGTTTGTTTTTTGGCGGCGTTAGCACAAGACCAAAACAGGCAATTATTACTAATTTACTGACTTTCTTGCAACATAATACCCTTTTAAAAAAATGGTTTGACATAGTCTTTTGATAGTCACTTATCCAAACCCATGACCACACTTAAATACTAGAAGCATTTCTGTGTTTTGTTATTATACCTCCCAGTCTGTAATTGCCATAATTTGACTTGTTTGCCATGGGCACCATACATTATTTAGGTAATTAGTAGTAGGCATAAATAAATTGGTTAAAAAGCATATCATTAAGGGTTTTGGAATTTTGGTTTTGATCCGAAATCCAAATGTTTAAAATAGTAAGGTTTAGCCCTAACATGGTCAAGTTCTAAAAATAGGTAAGCTCAGCCAAGCCTTTGGTACTAATACCAAATTTGGTTGTTCTAAAACAAACACTCATAATATGGTCTTGGTTAGTTACCACATTAGAATTAACTATGTACTGAAGCTTCAGTTTGCCGAATTTATTCAGTAAAATCAGCGATTTTCACAAAGGTTCGGTTTTGGCCCAATAATTTGTTGCAATTCGGCCAAAACCAAATTTTTCCGGGCACAAAAAATAGCATTCTGGAACACCAGTAATAGTGGCTGGGAAATGTGTTTCTCGTCATGTGCTACACAATCGTTTCAACTGCGCTATAACTAACAAATGTAACAACGAAAATTTTTAAAGCCTTGTAATTCATTTGGAGGCTAGCAGCATTGTGTGTTAGGGTCTATGTATTTGACAGCCATGTTTAATTTGTACATTACTTATTGCCAGACTCGAGCAGCAACCTACCTCAAACCACCAATTCCCCTTCAAGCACTAGTCTATCCCGACACGGTTCCATCAGTGACTCAACCAGGTTGGTTTTACTTGCATTGCCATTTCGGTTATATTCTTGTCATATAAGCGCCAATGCAAATTCTAACCGGAATACTCCCTTGTGTTATAGAACAAACCAATACATATAAATAAACCTAGTTCTATTCGAGTGCTTAGGTATTGTTTGTTGGCCAAGTGAATTATGTTTAAGTATATGTAGTTGCATTTAACCAGGTGTATGTTTTTGAAATAGTAACACCTATTGTAAAATATATACATTTGTATGTAAATGCAATTATCCAATTTTTGGAAACCCAAAACAAAGGGGTAGGTACCTTTTCGTAGGAGCCAATTTTAACCAAGCCAAAGTGCTGATGAAAACTTTGACCAATGACACAGTTTGTGATATTTAATGGTCTTGTGTTGCCCTTTGCAAAGGTCGATTGGTGTTTAATTGGTGCCCCATAAACATGGCTGGCATGAGTTATAAAAGGCACAAGCACCTTTTAAAAGACAGGAAATTTTTGTTTAACAGGAGTCAGGAATGGGACATCCCCAAACATACGAAGCTAAAGTACAAACAAATGTTCAACACCCACGATAAAAATAAGACTGGCTACCTGTCAGGTAACTGTTTTGTTGTGTTTTTTTTGTACCAATACTTGACTGAATTACAAAGGTATCATGCTGGTTTTTTCTCAGTTTTATCTGTGATGAAATATGTGGGAATGAGGAATTTTAATTTGGGCAGAGCATTTAGGGATTTGAGAGTTACCAAAATGGCTTGAACACCGTTTTTTTTGTGTTACATGAAAAATAGAAGGTCAGCAATTCTACTTACACTAGGGCTTACTCTCCATTTCATTCTGAAGATTACATGAAATGGTGCATTTGCAATGATGGTGATTAATGGACAAAATTATTTTATATGTGCGTCTAATATTTTTTCATTTTCTGAAAAACATTTTTTTTGAGCCACTTTATAATAAAGTA